>CAAKHG010013674.1:1568-19093 GCA_901007715.1 Dactylopterus volitans
CCCCCCCCCCCCCCCCCCCACGCTTTTAACTTTAATCTCTCGACTTTTCCAGCAACTGGCAGAGGAGTGCACGTATCGCAACGAGCTGCAGATGCAGCTGGATAGCAAGGAGAGCGACATCGAGCAGCTGCGGGAGAAACTGAACGACCTGCAGCAGCGCATGGACAACTCCAGCATCACCAGCTTGCAGACGGATGAGACGGACAGCAACATCGCAGGTAGGGACAAGGCGGGGCCTAACCGGCCGCTGCCAACGCTGCTGCTGCCACGCGGGAGGGTGGAGTCAGATAGGCTGTTGTTCAAAACATTCCAAAAAATACCAAAATTAATCTAGGGGTCTTGAAAATGTTATTTGTGTACCATTATATGTATGCTGGGCCTCACTGAGGCGGAAAATTACTTCGAAACACAGCTCTATTTGCATTTTATCAGCTTTTGAAAGACAAAAGATATGTCCTTGAAATGTTAATTATAACACAAAAGGTCTGCGTTAGATTGCGTGATAATGTGCATCATTTACTTGAGATATAATGTGACGTGTTGTTTTTCATGCAGTTCATACGAAAACATTTCTAGTGTTGCAGATCATAGTCGGCATAGAAAAAAACATGCAAGAGGGCGGCGTTTAGCTAATGAATCCACCATTCTTATTGCCATTCTCTGATGAAGAGTCCACCAAAAATCATGCATAAACCATTTTTCTCTCAAGATGGAACACAAAAATGAATATGCCTTTTCATTCTAGGTTCATTTCCATCAATGCTGGTGTCTGAATCATTCTCTCTTTATTTCCCTCATGTCTAGTCGGTTCTCCTTGCTCTCCTTATCTTTGTAACTTCTATTCCTTTCCCTCTGTGAGTAAATGAGTGGAGAAGCCCCCTTTTTGCCTGGCCTGTGCTGCAGCTGTTGTGTGTTTGTCTATTTTTTTTTTTTTGCCCTCTATTTTCTTTGGTATTATATATTATTTATTTTTATTTTTTTGCCAGAGTTGAGAGAGGGCGAGCGAGCCGGCTCCGTCGGGGAAATCCGACACTTAGAGTGGGGAGCACAGTGTCTTTCAAAATCAGGAAAACAGTCTTACCAATAAAAGATGTGAATCGATGATGCAGGCAGTGAAATTTTCCTAACGCGGGGAAGTGGACCTCAACAGTAATGTGACCACATGAAAGGTTGTGATCGTACTCGACTACACCCTGTGTGAGGCTCAACCACATCGCCCTCGGCACCTTTCAGAAAGTGCTGTTTTAAAGCGAAAAGGCTGTTTTCAATTGATAGCACAGTTTGCTTCGAACACTTAACAGTTTTTGGTTGTTTTTTTGTTTGTTTGTTTTTTGGCATGTTCAGCCAGACTGCTCGTATATGGACACCGGAGACCCCCTCCAACCCCCCCAACCTCACAATGTCACATTTAGTAGAGACTCTTAGTTCACTCTTCCCCTTTAGCTTGTGTTGTTTCAGCTGCATGCCCTTGAAATATAATTTTAACACAAAATGATGTGTTTAGCCTACTGCACAGCTTTTTGTCTATGAAAGGAGCGAGTGATGGTGCTAATTGAGAGAAACGATACTAATTCACTGCAAAAGTAATGGTTTAACCTTTTTGAAATTGATTTGACTTTGATTTGAAATGATCGATTTTTTTTTTTACATGCTGTGCTAACATGCTGAAATAAGGACCTGCCCTAATATTGTCCTCCTGCATGGGGAATGTGAAGGAGCAGCATGGGATGTCTAAACTCGTCTCTCGTCACCAACTCCGGTGTTGTTAGCGTAAAAGCTGGCAGGCGGTTCACTTGGTGTTGTCAAACAGTTCTGACCTATGTCACCTCACCCCCCCTCCTCCCCTCCTCCCTCCAGTTGAGTTTGGATTAAATCACTGCATGGCCTTTTTCAACAGCACCTCTAATCCACATGGTGGGTGTGTAACTTTTCCACATCTGTGCTGCTTTTTAGAATCCAGATTGGAGGGCTGGCTCTCCATTCCTAACCGCGCTAATATCAAGCGATATGGATGGAAGAAGCAGGTATGTATATAAATAGATAGATATATTCTTTTTCTTGTTTCCTCTGTGTTTTGTTTCACTTTGTAATGCTGCTCCAACACATTCAGCTAAACCCTTGAGGGGGCAGGATCATTCTTCCTCTCATTGTCTTTTCCTCATTTGCAGTATGTGGTAGTGAGCAGTAAGAAGATCCTGTTCTACAATGATGAGCAGGATAAGGAACAGTCCAACCCTTCAATGGTACTAGATATCGAGTAAGTACATTTAATTCGGTCTCTTCTCCCTGTGACACAAATGTTTTCGGAAAAATGTTAAATCAGTGACAGATGCCACGTCCAGAATGGTTATTAGCGCTGATGTGCAAGCGCCAAATTTTTTTTTTTTTTTTACCATCTCTTGCAGCAAACTGTTTCACGTCAGACCCGTCACACAAGGCGACGTGTACCGAGCCGAGACCGAAGAGATTCCTAGGATATTCCAGGTGAGCGGCTCCTTGCCATCCCGACGTTTTCTTTAGCGTCACATTAGTATTGAGTCTGGGCCTGACTGACGCCCGACGCGAAAACATCAAGCGAATAAATATTTCCGCTCGGCCTCAGGAATGCTTCTTTTCGGGCTCGTTTTCTGAGGGGCTTTTTCCCCCTTTCTTTTCCTCTGCATTCAGATTCTGTATGCCAACGAGGGAGAGTGCAGGAAAGAGGCTGACATGGAGACGGTCCCTCAGGGCGACAAGACCAACTGTTTCCCACACAAAGGCCACGAGTTCATCCCCACACTATATCACTTCCCTTCCAACTGCGAGGCGTGCGCCAAGCCTCTGTGGCACGTCTTCAAGCCGCCCCCGGCCCTGGAGTGCCGCCGCTGCCACGTCAAGTGCCACAAAGACCACCTCGACAAAAAGGAGGACGTTATTGCTCCTTGCAAAGGTAACGTTACACCAGCTCTGCCCTTTTACACTCTCAAGCCTTTTGATGAAGTTCGTGTTTGTTGCCATTTTTTTCTTCTTCCTTTTTTTTCAAAGTTTTCAGCTGTCACGGCGTGTACAGATGTGTCTTAAATCTGCCAAGTATGTGCTTAAACGAGGATAGGTTTCAGTCAACGTTCTTAGATTCTGCCAGACACTAAACCTCAACGTAATTAAGTGCAGCTTAGGGCAACTAATGAATTAGTCCAAGTTACGTCATTAAAATAACAATCTGTCGCTGGGTGCTTGAGTTGATGGGCCACCAATCATCAGCTGAGATTCATTGTTAATTGTTTGATTGGTGGTCTCCTGTAGGCCAATCAGAAGACATGCGAGTCAGTTGTCCACCCTCACAGCTATGATGCCCTCACACTTATTTATACTGATTGGCCTTCCACTGCTTTAATGTACTTTTTATATTTATGTATTGTTCATTTTTATGTTTTTATTCTCGTGTGAGGTGACCTTGAGTGTAATGAACGGTCCCCACAAACTAAATGTAATATTATGATTATTATCAATGGATTAATCTGTCTGGCAGGTCAAGTGTAGGCTTCTACCGGTGTAAGTCGGGTCTTTTAAGGGAGGAAGTGGAATATGGAAGACTAAAGCGATAACTAAGTGTTTTCCTGTCTTCAGATGGACGTATTTGCAGGTTGCCCCTGTGTTTTTTGTTTTTGTTTTTTTCCATAAGAAACTTAATTTTTGGTTTGGTTTGGCACTCCCACAGTAAACTACGATGTGACCTCTGCCCGGGACATGCTCCTGCTGGCCCTGACCCAAGATGAGCAGAAGAAATGGATCGGCCATCTTGGAAAGAAGATCCCCAAGACCCCACCATCCACATTTTCAAGAGCCTCACCTCGCACCATGTCCACTCGCTCCGGACCGAACCAGTCCTTCCGCAAGAACCCTAAAAGCAATACAGGAAAGCTGAGGTAAGTTGAGAACATTTTAGTGTTTTGTATATCTCTTTTTATGTTTTTTTTTTTTTGTTTCATGACACAATAGTCCTCTAAGCGTATAGCGACTGCATGCGTCACTGTCAAGGCACTGTTAAAAGTAGTGTTTTGGGGTGTAGGTTAGCGTGTGCTGCGGTCACAAGTCCTATTTTATCCCGTGTGGTGGGCTGAGATGTGCTCGAGTCAGTCACGTGACCTGCTTGTTTGTCTCCTGTGTTGTAGCAGAGCGCAGTCCAGCCTCCAAGCAGCAGACACAACATCCAGCACTTGTTGACAGGAACTTCTTCAGAAAGTGTCGATTTTTTTTTTTTTTTTTCTGTAGACTTTGTCTCCAGCTTTAAACTTGTCTATTTATTAACTGTGTTGCTGGGTGTTTCTAACACGAGACACTTCCTGGTTGGTTGGTTGGTTGTTCGACTCCTGGGTTCTTCTTCAGTTGACACGCGGGATTCTTGTTTGTCTAATTGGCACTAATGTTGTTGGGTTCAGTAACTAACTTACAGACTTACTATACAAACCCTGCTGCTTCAAATTTTGACCATGTTTAAAGATTTTTTTAAATTTTTTTTTTGTATATCACCTGTCAAACAAGATGCAAGCAGTATTGTGTCGTCTGTAAACCAGCATCCCTGTTGTATGTTGACGTAGGTTGGGTTACTAACCTTGGCTGAGATGTTTTTGTCTCTCTTTTACTGGACACCTGTCTCTCTTCTGTCTTTCAGTTAACCGTCTGAACCGTTGGATTTTTTTCTGGACTCTATACTTTTCTTCCCCACCTCCTTCCTCATCCTCAGAAATGGAGAAAACTCGTATTCCGTAGAAAATTCAATATGACAAAAAAAAAAAAAAAAATCAGCAAATAAACCAGCGCTGGGAAATCGCAACACACGATAGACACGAGGCATCACGGACATTGAGGCGCCTGATTGAACCCCCTCCCTTCTGCTCCACCTTCTGACATCCTGGAGAGAGGACCACCATCATCATCATCATCATCATCATCATCATCATCATCATCCATCTACATAAAACTCGCAGCACTCCATCTCTACCAGAGGATGGCGCTCTCGCCGCGCAACATCAATATGGACGTCGGGAGAGATGGAGGGACTTTTGTCATGGAGACGCTCCGCGTTTCGTACAGTGACAGTTTTTGGTGGAAATCGGATGGTAAAAGGGGGTTTTGCTGGGACTTTAGCAAGTATGTGTTCAGTTTAAGGTACTGTCATACAGGGATTGCAGATCTGCAGTGAGTGATTGTATCTCAGGGGTGGAAAAATGAATATCTGTTTTGTAATTTCTTTCCCTGCCTGATGGATCCTCTGTAAGCATACTTCTGTTTTTCAGCTAACAAAAAGAAAAAAAAAAGACTGATGCCTTCATCTAATTTCTCTGGCCTTTTTGCCTTTTTATTCTTATAACTCTGCAATTCACTTATCAGGTTGGGGACAGAGTATTGGGACATGAGTATTAGTTTTTGAGTATTGAGTGAGGAGCATGCAAGATCATCATTTAAATCTATGCATTATTTTTATTATAATTATTTTTATTGCTCCAAGCCATAAGGAAACTTCCATTGTAATGGCATATAGGAGTCCTAAACTTAATTGCTTTTTTTCTGTTTATTTGGTACATTGTTTCTGTAATATTTTTTTTTTTTGCTTGTATTGTTTATTATTTTTTTTGTAATGTATTGCCTTACATTGATTGATGGATAAATGGTTCAAAAGGAAAACATTAAGTTAAAAATGTAAAACTGCACTGTTTGAATTGTAAATTATTTGTAGAAGACTAAACAGGTGTAGCATTTGGCCCACCTAGTGCCTTAACGTTTGGATATTGATTTTACTGCCATATCTTTTTTTTTTTTCCTCCTCCAAAACAAGACAAATCACAACTCTTCCATCATTTATTTTTTAAGAAATCGCCACATCTGTGGTTTTATCAAAAGTTACTTTCTCTGGTTTTGAGTATATTAAATATATATATATATATATGAATATATATATTAGATTACCTCTTGATGGACACATTGCAATAGAGATAGCAACTAAAAAGAAAGAAAGAAAAAAAATTGGGCACTGGGCTCAGTTCATATCTTATGATAAATTTCACGATGGTGTACCCCAAAGCAAGCCTACCTGTGTCAACGACTGTCTCTGTTAACAATTGCAAGTTGTTTCTATAACTCGGTAATGTCCCGTTAATGCAAAACCCCTCCCCACACACTCAGTGTATATAATGAGAGAGACACAAGGATTATGGAATACCTCCGCAATCTTTTTATTTGTAACTTTTTGTTGTTCAGTTTAAAAAAAAAAAAGCACTGGAACTATGATCTACTCTGGTCTTGGATAATTTGCATGGTTAATTGCATTGGAGTCCGCACTGATGGATATGTCAATAAACATATCTTTATCACTCATTGCATACTCACTCTTGACTGCAGACGGCTCACCGCGCGTTTCCGTGTGTTTATTATGATAAAACATGGGTGCATCCTAACTGGGCTACATGGAAAACACTTATATCTGTACTAAAGTGCTCGATTTATACCTATATATATATATGTATATATATATATCCCCCCGTGCATCATTTGTCCCCACACCTCATATTTTATGAATTAAGTGTTTGTGAGAATATGACACACACACAGTGGGCAATGGGAGGGGCAGCCAAGCAAATTAATCTATACGGGAATAAATGTACGGGAATAAAGGGGGGGGGGGGGCAGCAAACGTCAGCTAATAAGCGCCGCGGACGGAGCCCCCTGCGAGTGCGTTGCTGAAAATGATGCGTTCGGGTGTCAGTGCACCAGGACGGCCAGCAGATGTCGGAGCGCATCGATAATAACTTCCCAGCGTGTTGTTGCAGCGTCATTCTGTTTGAATGAAGTTCAGACTTACAACTAGCCAACTCCTCACTCGCTCCCCGGTGGACTAAAAAAAAAAAAAAAAAAAGGGAGAAAAAAAATAACAAGAGTTGAGGAAATTAAAGGTTGCCAAATATGCCGGTGTTTACAGGTACGGACGCGCTTTAACGCAGCACGCTCGCCGCCGCGCTAGAAGATCTTAGAAACATGAAGCATTACACGTGTTATAGCGCAGTAACGCAAAAAAAAAAAAAAATTTACGTGTAGCATGTTAGCTAGTTAGCGTTAGCATGGTTAGCTTGCTAGCCACGGTAGGCGTTCTTTCGGCTTTTGTTGTTTTGTTGTTTTTTAGGCCACTAGCGGAGTGATTTAAGAAACGAAACACGCAGAGACGCCGCGCTTTGTAAAACGCGTTCATTTATATCATCGGTGTTAATTTGAGGATTTGGCTAACGTCTGTCGCTGGAACTGCCCGAATGCTAACTGGCTTCTGGGGGAAACTGAAAGCAGCGAGTGCCGCTAATTCCGCTAGTTGGGTGAGCAAAAGAGAGGGCGCAGCGGCGGCAGAGGCCGTTTAACTCCTTTTTTTAAAGCGACTTGGACGACCACCCGCCATCGGTGCCCGCCCGAGCCACCCGTGTAAACGCGTAAATGTGGTGTGAAACGCGCCGAATCACTTCCCCATGTCAACATGGGCTAGCATCGATGCTAACAAAGCTAGCCAAAAAAAAAAAAAGAAAATCACGAGTGTATCTCGCCGGGCTTCCGTCAACAGTTATTTTTGCTGGGTGGTGGTGGGGCGACACAAAGAATGTACGCAGGACGCGAGTTTCGGCACGGTAGCAGAGTCGTGCGGGCCCAGGAGTAACGAGACGGCAGCTTTTATGGCGTCACGGTGTGGAAAACACACGTCTGGGCACACACAAACACACACACACACACGCCATCCCTGACTTCGTGAGCCGGGCTGTCCACCACCACCACCCGCGGTTCTTGCCTGCTCCAGCAGAGCAGCTCACTTTTTGCTGTGTCATACATGGCAGCAGTCTGTGTCGGTGTTGTGGTGTTTTCCCGGTATCCCTCCCATTGGGAGGCTAATATTTGCTCCTATGACGACTGTCTTTTTTTTTTTTTATTGTCATTATTAATATGCATTTCTTCCAGTAAATGTGAAATGGGGCAAAGAGAAGTTTGACGCCGTGGAGCTCAACACCGAGGAGCCGCCCATGGTGTTCAAGGCTCAGCTCTTTGCCCTGACAGGAGTCCAGCCAGACAGACAGAAGGTCATGGTGAAGGGAGGCACTCTCAAGGTACACACACACAACACAGACAACACAGACAACACAGACAAGCACGCGCACGAGAACAATTTCATGTCTGCTTGATTGCAAGATTACGATCTGCGATTAGCCGTCCGTCCCCTGGGTTTTTTTTTTCCCCCCCAGCAATGACTAAGTATTGTTTTCGCGGGCCCGAGTCCCGCGCGCAGGTTGCTCCTCGGTGCCAGACGTCTCCGGCGCCCCCCCCACCCAAAAAACCATTAACAACGTCTCCCAGAGCCACATGGTGACCCGCTGTCGCAATGTGATGTAGTTAGGAGTGTTTGCAGTTATTGTTTATTCCTGCATCCTGGCGCCGATAGTCGTTTGACAGCTAAAGACTGTTATTACTGGTGGAAATCTACATAAAGCGGGGTACACATCACAAGATTTTTTTTTTTTAAATCTTAACTGTTTTTTTTCCCCCCGTGTGTGGGGTTTTGCTCTAGTTGTGTGTGGTGTGCAACGGGGGGGGGGGCGACCGACACACACCCGCCGCCCACTCTCAAGATCCGTCCACACGCCGCGTTACGGCGCGATTCTCAGAACTCGGCGTGTGGTGTGAAATCTCATGCGGTCAAACGTGACTCCGGCTGTAAACAAACACGGCGGATGGCGAGCGGGAAGAAACGATGGCGGAGCTTCTTTTTTTTTTTGGCGCTCCTTTTTTAATGGAGAATTCACGTAGACAAAAAAAGACTACGGAAACAGTCGTGGAGACGGCGTGGACGTCCGTGTGTCACAGCCCGACCCGTCTCCTCGTCACCGCCGTTGCAAGTTTTACGTGACACGTTGTACAAACACTGGCGTTACTGTCACAAATCATCGCTGTGGTCCATCGGATTTCGCCGCCACGCCGTTGCCGCGCCCGTTTGCTTTTGCTTCCGCCTTCAGCAAGCGCGGTTGCTTCCACGCAGCGCCCACACACACACACACACACACTCACACACTACAGGATTCCCAATCATAAAAAAAAAATGAACATGTTTAATTCTTATGAGAGCGGATCGGGAGGCTAAAATCGCCTGCAACACACCTCACGCTTCAGGAGAATCGGCTCCGATAATCTCAAGAGCCCTCTGATAATCTGGCCTTTGCTGACTTTGATCAGGGTCCGGGGGGGGGGGTGGTATCGGACCCAAAATCGGCCCGACCCTCTTCTTTGTCAGGTGGAACAAACTGCAGCATACTAAGAGAGACATTTTGTGTTTTGTCTATTTACAACAAGTCTTGAATGAGTTTCAGTGAGCTAATCAGCGCCCCCGTCTGCGTTTCAGGATGACGAGTGGGGCAACATCAAACTGAAAAATGTGAGTATTCAAGCTACCGTGGACGCCTTCGCTGGGCGCGGTCAAACTTTCACGACGAGTAACCCTGTGACTTTCTCCGTCGCCGCTCGCCAAGGGCATGACCCTGCTGATGATGGGCTCGGCGGAGGCTCTGCCCGAGGAGCCCGCCGTCAGGCCCATGTTTGTGGAAGACATGACCGAGGAGCAGCTGGCCTCGGCGGTGAGTAAGACCGGACGCGACCAGTCGGGCCCCGAGAACAAATGCGATCGGTCGCGGCTGCGCGCGCGTCGGCGGGCGCGTCGGCAGGCGCCTCCGGTGCTCTATCCTCAATGTGCTGTTTACCGAGAGCCCGGAGCTGGAGACGCGGAACATCTATGGCTTTTATAAGCATTTGTTTTTATGAGACGTAATTTGAACTTAGTTACATTTTTACCGTTGATGAATGTCTGGTAAGTTTGAAAATGGACCGACGACCGCTGATTTGCCGGCTCTTGGAGCCCGTGTGTGAGACCTGGTTGCCTGACGGGAACTAACCAGACTGCTTTCAGATGGAGCTTCCCTGTGGGCTGACAAACCTGGGCAACACCTGCTACATGAACGCCACCGTGCAGTGCCTGCGCTCGGTGCCGGAGCTCAAAACTGCACTCAGAAGGTGAGTTTTTTTTTCTTTCTTTTCCTGCTACGTCTACGAGGCTCAAGACCCTACTTTTAAAGAGGCGCCATGTTCCTGTTATATTTACGACGGTGCACAGGTGCTTCTTTTCGCGCTGTTGTTGTTTCGGCTCGGGCGCGGCTGACGCGATCCGCCCTCCCCCGCAGGTACACGGGCGCGCTGCGGTCCTCAGGAGCGAACGCGCCGTCGCAGTACATCACAGCAGGTTCGGAGGAACGGCTTGAGTTACGTTTTGGTTCGGATCAACCTGAAAGTGAAAACCGGAGCACTGACGCTCGCATTCATGCTTGCCCCTCCCCCCCGCAGCCCTCCGCGACCTATATGAGACCATGGACAAGACCTCGTCCAGCCTCCCACCCATCATCCTGCTGCAGTTCCTTCACATGGCCTTCCCACAGTTTGCCGAGAAGGGAGACCAGGGCCAGTACCTCCAGCAGGTGCAGCCGCACACGCGCCCTCACCCCGCTCACGACTTAGAGCGTAATATCAACCCACTAACACACTCCCTGGCGTCGCTCTGCCTGTTGTCTCTCCCAGGATGCCAATGAATGCTGGCTGCAGATGATGAGGGTTCTTCAGCAAAAGCTGGAGCCACTCGAGACTCCCATGGAGGTAAACGCAACAAAAAAAAACAACAACTAATGTTTCCCTTCAACATCGTCCTGTTCTATAACGAGATCAAGACTCGGCGGGCGATCGACGGAGCTCAAACATTGTCGCCTCTTTTGTCTTTTTGACGCTCAGACCAGCTCCGAGAGCGGAGCCGCTTCTGCCTCGACAAAGAAGAACTTCATCGACCAGTATTTTGGGGTAGAATTCGAAACTACGTATCCTTGCAGCGTGTGTCCGAACGCGTCTCCGCCGCCTCCCATTCCGCGGTAGCCGCTCAGCCACAGAGACGACCGGGGCAGCGCGGTCGCTGCCTTTTTAAAGATTTTTCTTAACTCCTCCTGTGTTTAAGTATGAAATGCACAGAGTCGGAGGACGAGGAGCCAATCAAGGGCAAGGAGAGCCAGCTCCAGCTCAGCTGCTTCATCAACCAAGAAGTCAAATACCTTGCAACTGGACTGAGGCTGGTCTGTATCACGCCAACTCGCTTCCCCTTAAAATGGCGTGCGCAAAAGCGTGTCGTTTCTCAGGCTGTCATGCACGTCGGGGAGTCTCCAGACGAGTCAAAGACATTAATAGTTACAGACGAATAAATAGCACATGATTCGTTGGTCTCCATAGCAACGGGTGTCTGATCATGCTCCTGCCCCGTTTGATCCCTTCAGAGACTGCAGGAAGAAATCACGAAAATGTCCACGTCCCTGGAAAGAAACGCCCTGTATATAAAATCTGTAAGTTTTTTTTTTCACCCTCTGTATAATCCTCGCAATGTGTTTACATCCTTTTTTTTTTAAACGTTTCCTCTTTCCGTCCCCGGCAGTCCAAGCTCAGCCGCCTGCCCGCCTACCTGACCGTTCAGATGGTCCGGTTTTTCTACAAAGAGAAGGAGTCCGTCAACGCAAAAGTCCTCAAGGTTGGTCCCCCTCCGCCGCCAGCGTCTCTTCGTTTGTGACATTTCCTTCAAATCGGACCGAAACCAAACCGCTCCCCCTTTTTTTTTTTTTTGAAGGACGTCAAGTTCCCGCTCATGCTGGACGTGTACGAGCTGTGCACCGCCGAGCTCCAGGAGAAGATGCTGCCCATCAGGTCAAAGTTTAAGGAGATGGAGGACAAGAAGCTGGAGAAGCAGCAGCAGAAGGTAAGGCCAGCTCGACAGACGCGGCGCCTTTTTCTCTCATTTGAAACGGCCGCCAACGTTGCACCATGTCCGTTTCCATCCTCTCCCAAACAGCTGTTGAAGAAGCCTGGCACGGTGAAAGAAGTCAAGTACGAGCCTTTCTCATTCGCCGATGGTATGTTGGCACTAACTTACTCACTTTCTCAGCTCGCCGTGGCGCCCGCGCGCGTGGCGACGGACGCGCGAGCGACAGTTGGTCAGCAGCGCGCGTGCTCGTCTCTCGAAAGCGTCACAAGTGAGCCGCGGGTTCGATCTCGGGTCCGAGGCTCCGGAGAAAGCGCCTGTGGCCGGCATTTGCTTCCACCGTTTATGAAAAGCCGGTTCAGCTTCAAGGGGCCACTGACGGCGCCCACAGAGCCGCTCTGTGTGCGCACGTACACACAGAGCGGCACATAAACAAATAGGGATGCACGTCTCCCGCCTGGCGACCCGCGTCAGACACTTTTATTGAATTAGCTGGACTGACGCAGCTAAACTTGAGCTGAGACGCCGACGGCGGAATAAAGTGAGCAGACGCGGCGGCGGCCACGAGAAACACAACAGAGAGGCCTGTGTGCTGCGTTCAGGGGTCACCGCGTAAACGACAAACCCTGTTTGTGTTCATTCATTTATCGGGGAAAGCGGCCGCGCCGAGTCGGCCAGCCCGACTCGACCTGATCCAAAATGATTTCTATTTTTTTTTCTCCGTCTGATTCTCGTGTGTCGATTATAGAAACGACTCAAAACCCTCACGTTCTCGCCAAGGTGATATTTTAACTCAGCAGTAAATCACCAAAACCGGGAAAAAGGGGGGGGGGGGGGGGGCATTAAAAACCACAATGACCCCCCAGGCGTCGTAGCCGTTTAGGACACTCGGCTGCCAGATCATAAAAACACGAAAGCACCATAACACCTCCCCACCCCCCACCGCAGACCTCGGCTCCAACAACAGCGGCTACTACGACCTGCAGGGCGTGCTGACGCATCAAGGCCGCTCCAGCTCATCAGGCCACTACGTGGGATGGGTGAAAAGGAAAGAAGGTGAGTGCAGCCGCCGGGACGCCCGCTACTCGCCGCGACTCGCCACATCGCCACATATCAACAACACAGCCTGATGCGTCCCCTCTCATTCCTTTTTTTTTTTTTTGGTTCCTCCATGACAGATGAGTGGGTCAAGTTTGACGACGACAAGGTGAGCCTGGTGTCCCCCGAGGACATCCTGCGGCTGTCGGGCGGCGGAGACTGGCATATAGCTTACGTTCTACTGTACGGCCCGCGGCGGCTGGAAATACTTGAAGAGGAACAATAGCTGTGGAAGATCCCCTAGACGACTAAATGACGGCATCCCGACACACGTAAACTAAAAAAAAAAAAAAAATTAAATAAAAAAAAATATTGCCATTTCCAAGCACTGTCTGCATAGATGTGCAATAAAACTGGTGTCTTTAAAGATTTGATGACCTCAATTTTTTTTTTTTTTTGTTCTGTTCACAACATCGATGCTTGTAAAACAAAAAATCTTGTCAAATGGTGTTAAATATTCAACCTTTAGTGAGCTTTTTAAGGCGGAGAGGCAATCCCCGGATCGGCTCTGCAGTTTCATTAAATGTTTTATACACATTGTATATTTTTAAAGCCTTTGATAAGGTGCTCATATCATTAAAAAAAAAAGCTAAATATTTCTCTTTTCTCATGTATTCAACTCATTTAAAAAAAAAAAATCTCTGGTCATGCTTGACATTTTGGCTTGTGTCTTTCAAGATGGATCTTGGAGGGTTATTTTATTTTATTTCTTCCTCTTCGCTTAACACTGTTCAGACTTGCCCCCCCCCCCCGCTCGGTCACCTGTTGACCCTCCGGGACGTTTGGGTTCAAGCTCAGGTCTCTTGTTAAGTGCTTGGCTCGGTTTCATCTCCTGGAATTGTTCTCTCACGTACTGACAGATGAGGTTCCTTCTGCCAAAAATCTTCACTAATGCTCTTTTGAAGGGAAATGTTTGGTGGGGTGGGAGGTGGGGGTAGAGGTGGGGGGGGCGGGTTGAGAACAGGTTGCCCTTGTGAACTTCGTGCGGTTTAAATAAAGACTGGTGATTCAGCCGCGATGGGTTTTTTTTTTTTTTTGCTGCTCAGGCCCCGGGAACATTCTGTCTTTGTTGAGACCGATTTTTATTTTTCAGAAAGATATTGCTCTCCTCCTCCGCCGCTGCGCTTCCACCTCGTCTCTCTGTGCGGGTTTCTCTGATCACTCTGCCACGATGTGTAAGATTCTAACCATCAACTCTCTGTAATAAGTTATTGACTGATCGCTTTTCATAGGTGGTGAAAATAAAAAACTGTATGCCACTCTGTACCGAAAAAAAATGTGAGTTTCTTTAATTGTGAGCGTGCGCTTGAGACGAAAGTTTGAAATATTTTATTATAAAAAAAAACAAAACTTTTCTACAGGTGAAAAACCATTAACCACACGAAGCATTTTAGGTACTGGGGGGGTCGGGGGGGGGGGACAATGAAGGAAAGTCTGGTGTATTTAAAGTGATGCGTCGTCTTGAGTCAGGCCTCACTGAGGCCGTCCGCGATCTGGGAGAACCCGGCTGCGTTGAGGAGCGACGCCAGGTTCTCCGCGGTGGCTTGCGCCCCCTCCCGGTCCTGCCAGTTGACCAGCAGCAGCTTGGCCTGCATGTCCACGTCCTCGCTGTCCGTCTCGATCTCGCGCAGCTCCGCCGCCTTCACGTCCAGGTGCGAGGCCAGCGCCTTCCACTGCGCGCCCAGCTTGGCCGCGATGTCGTCCATCTGCTGGTTGGTGACCAGCTTGCTGGGTATGCTCGGGCCTGGGAGGGGGACGCGAGGGGGAGTTGGGGGCGTAAAAATAGAGCCAGTGGAAGTGAGCGGTAACGTGGTGGGTGGGGCCATTTAAAAATCAGTACTTGGACCCCCCCCCCCAAAAAAAGTACAGGTCAACGGGAGTATGTTGGAATTCTATGATGATTAGGTCGAGGTATGCTGCTCTATTCTGGATGACATGTTTTTATTTTTTAGAACGCCACCCAATTTAAGCTATAAATTACTAGCGTTGTAAATTACAAATTTTTTTTTTTTTTAATATTTTTCTGTAATGGATAATCCAACCAGTATGTAGAAGCTCTTTAACCACAATGAGTATTTTTAACACTAAAATATAATTATCCATGGATTTTTCGAATTTATTGTTTTACAAAAAAAAAGGGGGGGAATAGAATTTATTATATCATTATTATTTCTTGATTAAAATGCCAAATTGGTGATTTACTTGCGTTCCTGAGCAGAAAAAATTAGTTTTGGTTGGATGACCGTTAGGAATGATTCGTTTCTGGCTTCTGCTGGTCTCATGTATTTGTTAATGTGTAAAAACGCTTACTAATTGACAAACACTGAAGGAGGAAGCCAAGCAGATGATCCCTAAAAATAGCCCCAAACAAAGAGGATGCTCCGGACACTCACTGTCGTTGCTGTCTTTGAGGAGATTGTCCCCATTGTCGTCGTCATCCTCCTCGCCCGTCTTGATCTCCTCGGAGGGGATATCCTTCTGCATGTAGGAAATAACACCGGTGACATCAGTGTTTGATGGCGGCCGTCATACGTGGTCTCATAAATCTTAATAAATGTTTGGGGTTTTTTTTTGGGGGGGGGGGGGTTTGCTTCCCCCCCCCGCCAGGGGTCAGATGAAATCCATCCTCACCGGCAGCTCTTTGGCCAGTTTGCTGACCATGCTGTCCAGGTAGTCCGCCAGGCTCTTGAACTTCTGGTTCGTCGGCTGAAAGAAGTGCGGGCTCCTGCGGGAGAGCAGCCGCAGCGCGCGCCACCCGTAGTTTGGGTTCCGCACCACCCTGAATAAATTCGAGCCAAAAAATTAAAATAAAAAAGCCGCTAGGTGGCACCTGGACTGCGGTAAATGTCTTAAAAAAAAAAAAAAAGAAAAAAAGAGTGTAGGCGGTTACAGCAAAACTCACTTGTACTCGTCCTCCACCATGTTGGCGGGGTCGGCCTGCTCGATGGCCTCCGCGAAGAATTCATCCAGCGACGGCATGAACTCCCTGAGAGGGAGACAAGTATCGTTACAAACAACAACAAAAAAAAAAGATCGTCAAACGGAAGCGGGGGGGTGTTGATGGTGGCCGGCGGCGCGGCAGTCCGCCCGTGCTCCCCCACTCACTCGCCTGCTGTCTGACTTGCAGGCCTCCATGTTGTCGTGGTTGAGGTTCCACAGCCGCGTCAGCTCGTCGCTAATGGGAACAAAGACGAGACCCGAGTTACTGGTGCTGGTTCTTTTAGAGGTTTCTTGTATGGATTACCAATATTTGTGCTTTTTTTTCCTTATAAAACTAGCGTAAAGAGAACATGAGCATGCCCAAAGACAGCGGGACGCCAAATATAATAAAAAACAACTTTTACTTCTTAATACAAAGACAAAGAAATAAGACCTCCCCCGCCCGCGCTGCAATCCTTACTTTCCCATGAAGATCTTGGAGTCGGGCCCCTTTCCGAGGAAGTCCTCCGGGGCTTGTCTCTTCCGGGTGGGCCTTTTGGGCTTGTCGTCCACTGGCCTGTTTTGTGAGGAACCGCGTTGGGAGAAAATTTCACGTAAGCATGCGAGATCTGGATGGACAAGACGGGGGAAAAAAAGAAAAAAAGAAAGAAGCAGCAGCAGCGCTCCGCCATCTCTGCCCGCCAAGTACCGTTCTTTCACAAAGCTCGGACATCCTTCGTTCTTCCAAGCGTTCCAGTTCTCTTCCGTGTTGAGGATGTGCTGCGAAAAAGAGGAGGCGTTTAAAGTCGAGCCGGCGACGGTCCCGGATCGGCATGAGCGCGCGCGCAGGGTGTGTCCAGAGCGAGCTGCCCTTCGCCATCTTCGATGTGGAGATTGTCGAATGGCTGAACTTACTTCGACCATGGTGGCAAACTTGTCTCCATCGGGGGGGATCTCTCTCAGCAGCTGCAAGACAACAGCCCGCCGTTTGTTTATCGTTATTACTTGCGACCGTCTTTTACGTTGAGCCCAGAGAGAAAACGTGTGCCACAATCGGTGTGTTTACCGCCATCGTCAAAATGGGCAAGGGTTTTGCATGTAATGACGCCGCGACATACTGGCAGATACGTGTGAGTGTGTGTGTGTGTATTGCTTCTTGAACCGTGCTGAGATCTGGTGCAAAGATCCCACTTCATTCTCATGCTGGAGAGTTTTTTTTTTCTGTGTCTCTTTATGGCTGGACGGCCCGAGGTTCAGCGAGAACGTGTCTTTCTATTCCACGCGAGCCGGCCCTTCGAGTGTGTCGCTACTGGGCCACCCGAGGGAGGAAAGCGAGACGCGCCGGTGGGATCACGGTCGGGGGGACCGGCTGACCTGGTAAACCAGTTTGGTCGTCTCCTCGATCCACGCGGTCTGGTCGTCGTTCAGGATGCAGCTGGAGCTGCGGGACGACAAACACGTGTAGACTACAAACCAAAGCACCTGACGGCTTACTTATGAACGTCTGATATACACCTTATATACACCCCCCCCCCCCCCCCCCCCCCCCCCCCCCCCCACCCCAAACCCTCCCGCTCCCAGCCTGGCTGCTCGGGTGCTCTGGCGCATGCACAAGGACACCGGCATCGTGACAGACAGTCAGCTGATCTCGGTGGACCAGCTGGAGGACCAC
>CAAKHG010013674.1:33678-50595 GCA_901007715.1 Dactylopterus volitans
GCGCGCAAAAAAGGGGGGGGGGGGTTGGCGGGGGGGGGGGGGGGGGGGGGGGGGGGGGGGGGGGGTGAGGGGGGGGGTAGAGAACCATGAGTCACAGAAATCTCCACCATGTGCTGTTTACTGGCCCCTGAAGGGAAACACCCACCAGCCTGGCAACCGCCCATGAGGTGTCTCGACCGCGCACGGCAGCGGGGGAAGCCATCAATCAATCAGCGTCATCGCTTGGAAGGAAACGAAGAAAACGCTGTCAGAATATCACAGACCAAACGGTTGAAGCCCCGTTTCCCTTGGAACAATTTAGGACATTATTCCAAAGGATCCTGAGTCATCGCAAATTGAACATCAGCCCTGGGGGAGGGTTTTGCAACGGCGCGTTTGCGGAGGGTTTTTCGCGGTTCATTCATTAGCAGGCCCGTGATTTACTCAGCCAGCGGCGATGTGCTTGGCTTTCCGCTGATAGCGCGAACAGACGGGGCGTCAACAGCTTATCCAGCAGGGCGTTTTACAGTGGCACATACGTGAATGTCTTTGACGGGGAAAAAGCTGGAGCTTAGAAGCCGACAATCGCATCGGTATCAAAAAACGGCTCTCGAAGTTTTCCTCCTTTCGCTTTTTTTTTTTTTTTTCCGGCCGCAACCAGCCGGGGCGAGTGGAGCCGCGGGGGGGGGGGACCGATCCCTGAATGCACATAAGTCATGAGAAACTAACTGACAATGGAGAACTCGCATTGAGAGCTGGAAGAGGGGCTGGTGGGGGGCCCAAGAGAGGCCCACCAGCAAAGTTGCGCCTCAGAGGCCCCCCGAAAAGGTCAATCTGGCAATGAAGCTGTATGTTTTTTCAATTGGAAACACAGCAAGATATTTGTAAATTTACTTCTCTAATGCGTGCAATTTTTTTTTTTCCTGTCACTTGAAAAAAGGAGAAAGGAATCGTATCCAAACACAGTCGTAAAAGATAACCAATATTCATTTATTTGGCACCTAAATAATGCTGAAAACGCAGACAGTAACAAGTGTAACAACAAGTGTGTTATTTAGTTAAAAGAAGTGACACATTTAACATAAAAATAAAATAAAAGTGTACACAATACATTGTCCATCAAAGATAAAAAGTGATATAGGCAGAGACGTAGGCATACATAACAAAAAATAAAATAAAAATGGCTCAACACAGAATACTGATATGGGAGATAATTTCCAAAACAAAGATTTTTTGTTTGTTTTTGTTTTCGCTTTGCAAACCCTGGAGTGACTGCTCGGGTGGCGCGTGTGGGGGCGTCAGTTCAGGAGTGAGTTACAAAGAGGGGAACCATCTGACCACGAGCTTCACGGGCACATCGAAACGCCCCACGACTGCACTGGCGCCGGACGCCGTGTGGCGGGGACTGGAACTACCTGGACGACATCTCCACGGGGGTGCCGTCGCGCCTCGCGCTCAAGTCATAGTCCGCCATCGGGCCGCTGACCAGAACCTTAATACGATCGGGCATTTCCTCATATTTAGGGGACAGCAGGAAGTCGTACATGAGGGCGGCCGCCACTCCGCCGCACATCGGCCCCACCCAGTACACCTGCAAGGGACATGCGCTCATCAGAAATCCCGGGAATGTCAAGAGATTCCGGTCAAGCTCACATGGTTTTGCCTTCGTCAGCGTCTCAGCTGGGCTTCATTGTAAGACATCCGGAGTGCCGCGAGTTACTAACCCGAGGCGGGGTTCGCGCATGGCGTCGCCTGCCCGTCGCGAGGGGCGGCGGGGGGGGTGGTTGATTGGATTACTTCAGCTCGGCGTGCAATGTGTGCGTGCAGGAGAGGGTGAGGCATGCGGAAAAGGTGCCGGCATGCCGGCCCTCGGCGGACTTACCCAGTGGTTTTTGAAACTGTTCATGATCAAAGCCGGGCCGAAGGAGCGAGCCGGGTTGATGCCGCAGCCCGTGTAGCTGATCTGGAATCATCAAAACAACAGACATGAGAGGAGGCCTTCAGCTTAATGGTCTGGTGGTGGGGGGGGGGGGGGGGGGGGGGGGGGGGGGAGCCTCGAATTCGCTGGCTCACACTGCCCTAAATTTCCTGCGTCTAATCCTGCGCGCGGACGGGCTGCAGAGAGTGCGAAACAACTTACGGCCGCCAAGTGTCCCAGGGCGACCGAGAGGCCAATGGCTAAGGGCGCTGAGCCGGTGACATCACGCCGCCTTTTATCAGTGACAGCAATAACACACAGCACCAGCTGGAAGGTTGCCAGCAGCTCGATGCCCACGCCTTGGCTGGGAGTGACGTCGTTGAGCTGCAAAAAAAAGGGGGGTTGGGGGAGGGATAAGGGGAAAAAAGAAACGACAACAACAACAAGAAACAGCCTGTCAGTGCGTGTGCAACTTAGATCGATCGTTTGCATCATGACCACTGCGTTACAATCGATGTTTTACAGTGAATTGTCAAAGCCCCCCCTTTTTTTTCCACTTGTGGAAACCCTGGTCCTCGTACGCGTGTGTGTGTGTGTGTGTGTGTGTGTGGGCGTGTGTGTGCTGTCTGAGCAGATATCTCGCCTTGCCAGTCCAGACAGCCGCCGTTTCACAATATAAATGGGTAGCAGATAAGCAGCAGGCACCCTAACATGCCTGCGCGCAGAGACGCGGCGTTCGGCAAAACAAAGCCGCGGAGGGAGAAGCTTGACATTGCCCGCTTAGCCAATCGCGGCGCCGCTCCTCCCGCGTGGCGCGCTTCAATCCCGTGTCATCACCAGCCAATAACGGGCGGCGGCGCGCACGCAGCCACGATCGTGTTCCCTCGGCGCAATTGTTTATGACCCTTTTTTTTTTTGGGTTTTTTTTTCAAAACTTACAGAGTTGACCCCCAGTCCATCCGTGGAATTTCCCCGCGTTCCGTACGCAATGCCGCTGGCCAGCGTTGAGCCCACCAGCTGGGCCACGATGTACATGATGGCCTTGAACACGCTGATCTGGCAGCTGGCGAGCATCCCGAGGGTGACCGCGGGATTCAGGTGGGCGCCGCTGATGTGTCCCAGGCTCTGGGCGAGCGTGGCGATGGCCAGCCCGAAGGTCAGCGACACCTTCACCTCCTGGCTGGAGCTGGTGGGGTTCCCGATGGCGGCGGTGATGCTCAGGTAAATGAAGAGGGTCATGCCGACCAGCTCGGCCAGGATGGCCCTCCAGAAGTCCTTGCTCTTGTACTCCCTCATCTTGGCTGTCCGGCTGTGGGTTCGAGCTTGTCCACCGTGGAGAGTGTGTACTCAACCAGCAGCAACAGGCAGTATATATAAGGCTGAAGGGCTGATAATGGTCAGTGGGCGGGCTTTCAGAAACTGAAACAGAGGGCCACACTGAATTAATGAGAAATTCAAAAGACTGGTCTCACTTCCCTCCCTCTTTCCCTCCCTCCCTCCCTCCCTCCCCCTTCTCTGTGTCCTCCAGCCCCTCTCACAGTAACTCCACAGTGCACAACTTTTGCCTTATTTTTGACAAGAATTTAATCCTAGAAAATGTAAAATAAATAAATAAATAAATAAATAAATCGATTTGCTTTAGGGCAGAGCTTCTGGTTTTGAGTTTTGGGATAGAATATGATTTTTGATGGCACCCCGTTCCGAGTGAGCGATAATCAGTCTAAATTTCCTGTTTCTGTCTGTGTTATTAGGAAAAAAAAAAAGAAAAAAAAAGGCAATAAATAACGAGCAACTTTGCGTAATCGTGGCTCGTGTGCACAGTTGCAACATGTAGCGCAGGCAGCACGTCAGGGAGAGCCGGAGAGAAGCCCGACAACTCCCTTAGAGTCATTGTAACTCGCCCCTCCCTCCACCCAAAAAAAAAAAAAACCCTTTACAAGACCACCCAAACGAATGAACCACCCAAAATCTTTCATGCAAGGCCGCCACCCCCCTTAGAGAGAAAGAAAAAAGGTTCAGACATTACTACGCACACGTTGTAGATGGCATCTTTTTTTTTTTTTGGGTGGCACAAAAACAAACAAATAAAAGAAATGCGCCGCTGAAATATTTTAGAACCGCGTCGCATCGTAAAAAAGGAGCACAGTCGGAAATGTTAGGTTAGAAGGGGACGAAATAAATGGGACAGTAAGAACTGATTAACTGGGGGGGGCGGGGGGGGGGGCGCTTGCCAAGCGATCACATGCACGGCGGCGCGCAAAGTCGGAGCGGAGTAAAACATCAACCCTGGGAAATGAGCCGCCCGTTGCACCTGGACCCCGGCAACACGCGGGCAGCCAGGCAACGGCGAGTGGCGGAATTTGCTTCTTTTTTTTTTTTTTCTGTACATGCGCGTGTGCATGCATGCGTTTTCTTTATTCTTCATACCCTAAATGCTTAACCCCGCATGCGATTTCCCACTTTTGTCGGCGCTTCATACTTCGCCCCCCGTGGGACAGCGCGAGGCTGCAGGACGCGCGACGCGCACGATGAGCACAAATAAGACGACATATTCCGGTGGTCTTGCGGCGGCAGCCGCTAGGCGGATGAGAGAAAGTGGCTCCATCCTTAAACAAATTTACAATCCTTTCAATTATTAACCGTGCATCTTATCTTGTCTGGGCGTTATCCATCTCAATCTTGCAAGCTCAAAGGGCTCGTATCGGGCGCATTCCGACGAGTGACCGGGGGGGGGGGGGGGGGATATTTTGCAACACCGTTGACGCATGCACGTTCTTGACCATCACCAGAGCGTAAGGAGCTTTTGTTACAGAGATCTACTCAGCACTTGGCCGTCCTCTCGCTGCATGAAGGTGTTGGTTAGAGGCAGTTGAGGCCCTTATTTCATCAGGGTGTATCTTGCATTCCTCAGAAGTGTTTCCCTTTGTAACGTCAGATCACCGTTGCAAAAAAAAAAAAAAAAAAAAAAAAAAAAAACTCTCTCACTTCCCCCTGCTCAATATGAACATGAGCATACGGTTGCCAGGACGCACCTGATCGTTCTGAGGGAAAGATATCTTGACTTAAACAATAGCAACGTTGCATTTTTGAAAAGGATAAATGAACACATTTGTTATCGGGGTGTTTGTCACTCAGGAAAATAAATGTTGACATTTCCTCTGTGTTATGTAAGTTATACCATAGAAACTATGTCTCAGTGTTATGAAGCCTACTCTCAGGTCCCCGTGTACAAAAAATGAATGAATCCTTGAATCCATCATAAAAATATTGTACTTATACCTACGTTTATAGATTTTTCAGCCACTTGGGGGCAGCGCACCCAGCAGCAAATTCACTGACATACACATTTATGTCGTGAAATGTCCATCCAACGGACGAAAAAGTCACATGGATACAAATTTCCATGCGCACTGAGTTTGAGTCCCAGGAGAAACTTCATGATACCGGTAAAGTTATATCAAAGTGTGCGACAAGCAGCATCTCACAGCAATAAGCACCAAAGCTGGCACACGAATGACGTCACGCTGTCAATATTCATCACCTTTGCTCCATATTCCAATCGTTGTATAATCACAAAAAACATTTAAGTTGCAGATAAAATAAACAAAGCAAATTGAAATGGAAAAGTTGCTAAGTGGGAAAGTGATTAGGGGGATAATTTTCAACTTATATGTATTAACTAAAGTTGACCCTGGAACATACATGATCCAACATCTATAAATAGTCCAACATTAATGTGAATAAAATAGTGCGGCTACTTTATAACACCTGCTCATAAGCTGTTTTTTTTTTAAAACAAGTCTTGTTCATAAGGTCATGAAGGTCATTTGTACCATCCATCAAATGTGACCCACATCCTCAAAAAACAGCCCCTCTAGTTGCTTTCAAAATTAAGTTATGTTCTAACATGCCTCAAAGTCTTACATGCAAAATGTAACTTTAAATCCACCATAAAAGACAATATTGGAAAACCGTACGTAGACCTGCTTACGTTTATCGATTTTTCGACCACTTGGGGGCAGCACGGCTAGCAGCGCACACACTGAGAGTGTGCAAATTTTATGTTAAAATGTCCCACACGACAAAAGTCACACTGATTTAGAGCCGCCAAGTCATACCGATAAATACGCCAAATAAGCAGCAGTCTTCGCTCTCCATACACGCTGAGTTTGGATCACAGGAGCACCTCAGAACACCAGCATCAAAGTTGTATCAAAGCATATGTAGCAAGCAATGTTTCACACCATTGGGCATCAAAGTCAGCAAACCGCTGACATCACAGTCAAATATTCACCCCCCTTGCTCTACATTCCAATCATAATCGTAAAAACCATTGAAATTTGGAGGCAAAATAAAGCATATCCAATTGAAACAGGTCCTGAAAGGTAAACTGATGAGGGTGATAGTTTTATATTTACAGATGTTGACCCTGTAACATACGTCATCCAGCATCGATATAATAAAATACGTTTAAAATATCGTTGCCTTTTTCGTGGAGCTGATTGAAATAGTCTTTCTATTTCGGTCATTTGTACCTCCCCCCCAATAGCACCCCTAGTGGTGCTGGTGGGGATGCAGCCAAATTGCCATCCCTATTACGAATCACTTGCAAAAATTTACAAAATGATATTCTGCAAATTTGTTATCGCAAGATATAACTATGCTTAAATCCATCATAAAGAAAAATATTGAAAAAATTTTCGTACACGAATCTTATTGTTCGATTTTTTTTTTTTTGGCCACTTGGGGGCAACACACCCGGCTGCAAACACATCGGCAGCATACCAGCTAAGAGTCACACGGATTAGAGAAATCAAATCTCAAATAGGCGAGTCAAACCGTTTAATGTTTCCGTGCACACTGAGTTAGTATGGCATCACAGGAGCACTGCAAGCAATAATTCGCAATATCAAGCATAAAGGTCGGCGCAGTAACGACATCACATCGTCAGTATTCTCTCATTAAGCATGTGCCTTCCTCCAAGTGAGCCACATTCTGGAAAAACAGCACCTCTAGTGGCGGTGGAGATGGAGGACAATGGCAATGCCGGTTATGAATCGTTGTTGCGGCTGTTGCAAAATTATGTTTTATGAAGTCTTGATTTCCTGCATATGAAATGCAACTTTAAATCCATAATTAAAGACAATATTAGGAAAATATACCTACGTTTATAGATTTTTTTTTCTTGGCCACTCGGTGGCTGCACACCAGGCAGCAGACACTTTACAGAGTTTACAAATATCAGCACCAAGAAAGGGATTTTACAGAGCAACTGAATACTAACAAATACACCAGTGAAACACACACAGTTTTATCTCTACCTACACACAGACTTAGTTTGAATCACAGGAGATCTTCATCACACCAACATCAAAGTATAAAAGCGTGCGATAAGCAATGTTTCGCATTAAACATCAAAGCCAGCGCACCAATAACGTCACTCTCAATATCACCCTTGCTCCGTATTTCAGTTTGTGCATTATCATATTTCAATATGCATTCACAAATGTTGACCCTGTGACGTGAATGACCCAAGACAAAGTCGTATCCATAAGGTCATAAAGGTCAGTGGTACCTTCTCTCAAATAACTGAAGTCGGCCCTGTAATATACTTTACATTAATATTTGATTAAAGTAATTCAGCTGCTTTAAAGTATGGAGCTCATTAAAATACAGGACCCTCTATCCACAAGGCCATAACGATCATTAATACCTTCCCTCAAATATGACCCACATCCTGAAATATATCCCTTCTGGCAGCGGTGGGGATGCGTATTTGAATAAGGTCGACCCTGTAACATACACGAGCCAGTGTAAATGTAATAATGCAGCTCCTTTAAAGTCTAAACTTTTTATGGAGCTGATTTAAATACAAATCTTTCAACCCATAAGGTCATGAAAGTAATCTGCTCCTTCCTTCAAATATGACCTACATCCCGAAAGATAGCGCCTTCATCGGCGATGGACACATGGCACACAAGTGATGAATCGCTTGCAAAATATTGTTTTATGTCCTGGATACAAAATTTAAACTGTTGGTGCTCAAATCCATCAGAAGATAATAAAAATATGGGGAAAAAAATTGTGCTGATACCTACCTATGCCTATAGATTTCTCAACCACTTGGGTGGGGGGCAGCACACCTAACAGCGAAGGCTGGTAATATACAGACGAAATGTTCATCCAACAAGATTTAGAGCCTCCTCGTAAGTCAAGCTTTCGAATTTTTACAGAGCAAACGAATATCAACAAATACACCAGTCAGAGGCACAGACGTGGATGTCTCCATACACGCTGAGCCAGTTTGAATCACAGGAGCGGCATCAAAGTTATATCAAAGCATATCTCACAAGCAATAACTCAAAACATTAAGCATCAAAGCCAGCACGCCGACGATGTCATACTGTCAGCATCCGCCGCCCTTGCTCCGTATTCTAATCGGTGCATAATCATAAAAAAACAAACATTCGAGTGCTGAGGGGGCAACCTGTGACATGTATGTAACACACATGATCCAATATTTTTTAAAGTATCAGCGTTTTTTTTTGTTTTTTTTAATTTTTTTTAGGGAGCTGATTTAAAAAAGGATTTAAAGTCCTTCTGTCAACAAGGTCATGAAGGTCTTTTCCACCTTTCCTCAAATATGAGGCACATCCGGAAACAAGCAGGGAGGGAAAAATCGCCGTGACAAATCACAATCAAAATCGTGCGCAGCAATTTTTCATGATGTGTCAGTCCTGCATATAAAATGAAGGAGGCCCTGAGTGGGACGGTGATTCGGGGGATAATTTTAGACGTATAAACTGAAGTTGACCATGTGACAAAAAAAAAAAAAAATGATCCAATGTTAATATACAATATAATCCAACAGTAATATGCAATGTGAAATAATGTTGATGCTTAAAAATATCAAAGTTGTATTTTTATGGATTGGATTTAAAAACAGGCCCTGTCCATAAGGTCATGGAGGTCATTTGCACCTTCCATCAAATCTGAGCCACATCCTTAAAAGTGGCACCTCCAGTCGCGGTGGAGATGGGGGTAAAAAAAAAAAAATCGGCATCCCAATTATGAATCACTGTTGCAAACGTTCCAAAATTAAGTTATGTTTTATGATGCTTCAGGACATTACATGCAAAACTTGAATCCTTCATAAAAGACAATATTAGAAAAGTGTACGTAGCCCCACCTGCGTTTGTCGACTTTTCAACCGCTAGCGGCAAACACACCGAGCGTATGAAAATTAATGCCGAAGTGTCCAACAGATGAAGTCACACTGATTTAGAGCCGCCGAGTCAAAGACTCGAGTTTACAGAGCAGTCGAGTACCAACCAATACACCGGTCAAACGCGCCCGGGTGCGGCTCTCCATACACCCTGAGTTTGAGTCACAGGAGCGCCGCCCAACGCCAGCATCAAAGTTATATCAAAGTACCGAGCGAGGCTTCGCAACGTAAAGCATCAAGAGAGGGAAGCTGGCGACGAGGGTGACAATTGTGCGCAGGAACAAAGGTCGACCATGCGACATGATCCCGCGTTGATGCACAAATGAAAACAGTGGAGCTGATTTCAAGCATTGTTGTTTTTACTGGAGCTTATTTAAAGAAAAAAAAAGTCCTTCTATCCATAAGGCATGACCCACATCCCGAAAAAATAGAGCCTCAAGTGGCGATGGACAGATCCAGAAAAATCGCCATTCCCCACTTATGCATCACTCTCGCAAAAATGTTGCAAAATGATGTTTTATGATGCGGTCGGAGTCCTGCATACAAAATGTAGCTGTCATCACAAAGGTCCGCCTGCCGCGCTGCAGTCTGCGCGCACCCGTTTTTATGGATTTTGCCGCAAACACATTGAGCGCATACAGATTTATACAGCTGAAACGTCCGTCCAGCAGATAAGGAGCCACGCGGTATGTTAAAGGTTCATCATAATTACTAATCATAATTACTAATCATGATTCCTATGGCCACTGGACACCATGTGTCATTAAAATGCTAATGCAGGTTTTTTTTTTCTCTTTATTTGGCATCTTGTATTTATGACTTATTGTCTCTCTCGGGAGGACAGCCTTCAGTAACTCCGTCTGAAGCGGAGCAACAGGCGGGACGTTACTGTGAGCTTTCAGGCCGCACTCCCGACCTGCACATGGTGTTCCAGATTGAGAATTAATTGCACAACGGATTTGATCGGCGGGAACGGCGCAGGAGCAAAAGGGTCAGGTACGCAGAGGTGTGGCCGGAGCAGTGGAGGCAGGGGAGACCAGGGAATGGACATGAAAAAAAAAAGAAAAAGAAAATAAAAAAAATCACGGTTCGGGCAGAGACGTGCGGTGCACAAGCAGCCCGGCTGACATTGGGATGACATTCAGAACCGGCTATCGTAATAGTTGAGATTTAATTCAACCGGAAAAAAACCCAAGACAAATAAATAAATAAATAAATAACCAACCAACCAAACAAACGAATCAGAATGCTTTATAGGTACAAGGCGGTTCATTCAAGAGTAAAAGCATAGAGATAAGTAAGAGAGGACGTTAAAATAATACAACACTGACAAAATAATAATAATAAGAAATGACAAATAATTCATTGATTGCCACGGTTTAAAAGCTTTTTTACACTTCGCAAGAATGGCTGAGGGCAGATGGCAAAAAAAAAACGCGTCGTTTTTAGGCAGTTTACAAAGTGACACGCTCAGATAGCGTGTCAGCGAAAGGCGCTAGCTTATTGTTAGCAGCTACAGTGGTTTATCAGCGGAGCGTTTCCATGGAGGCGGCGGCGTGTGAGGAGGAATAGAGCCGCATCGATGCGTGCTGTGAACCAGTAAATCTTTAAAGGTATCGCCAATAGATGTACGGTGTAGGCGCGATTTCAAACGAAAAAAAAAAAAATGCAACGAAAACGGCTCCGGTGCTTCCGAAGTGCAGGAATCTGTAATTGACAGATTGAACGCCTTTCTGACCTCAGTGACCTTTCATTTCCCCTCCATATTTATACATATATCCGTCTTTTAGTTATTGTAAAAGTTATTTTTGCTGTCGTCGCCTCAATCTGTACTTAAGACTTGACTCATCAATACGAGGCGGGTGGGCGGAGCTCTGTTAGCGGAAGCGCTAGAACAGAACTTCTCGCTTCTCGTCATTTGGCTCTGATCAGCATCGACGCGAGGTGCCGCGGCACGATCCGACGTCGCGATCCGACGTCGCGATCCGACGTCGCCGAACGCCTGAAAATCGCCCCTACGCCTCGCACGCGGTTTACGGCGCCCGCGTCTATCTCGGCGTCTTATCGGGCCCCTCAGACTTTGCCTCGGCCCGTATCGTCTTCAAAACATGCTGCTGCTGCTGCTGCTGCCGGAGCCCGCCGAGTGATGCCGCGGCGCGCTGGACGGAGGTGAAGGAGCAGGAATGCCGAGAATGCGAGGAAACGCGGCGAGCATAAACATAAGCGAGAGGGTCTGCGCGAGTGATTTATGCGAGGGGGGTCTGAAGTACGTGAAAGCCCTTCGGATTTCGAGCCGACGGGGGCTGATTGCGGGAACAACAGGGCGCGAAATGTCAAGGGGAGGTCAAGGTCCCGGTGGGCCCCGGCTATCGCATGAGGCGGTGCGGCATGCGGGGGTCAAAGGTGACGCGCGG
Source organism: Dactylopterus volitans (assembly GCA_901007715.1). NCBI lineage: Eukaryota > Metazoa > Chordata > Actinopteri > Syngnathiformes > Dactylopteridae > Dactylopterus > Dactylopterus volitans. The sequence goes on from CAAKHG010013674.1 coordinate 45,215, forward strand.
CACAAGGCGGAGGTTTCCACACGTGTGCTGATTGTGCAGGCGTCCATAAATGCCCGGGGACTGCAAAGAGCGGCCAATTGTGACCTCACCGCACATCGATCAGCATTCTCAGGAAGGTCAAGTGGAGCCGCTCCTCCGTCAAAACGATGAACGAGGAAACCGAGCCGCTGTTCTTAAACTATGTCGCTTCCAAGAAAACCTGAATTGGAATCTTAGATGAACACAATTAGCATCAGACGTTGACAAACATGTCATGTTGTACGACAGTCAGCCGCGACATGTCTCGTCGTGTAAATATATTATATAGCATGTTGAGCCAAAAATAATAGGTTTCATATTACAAGACATTGACCTGGTTTTTGGACATAAGCTAGAATAAAATGACACAATTGTGACGGTGCGATTTATTCTTGATAGACGAGGTGTATATCTTCTCAAAACTTGATTGATCAGTCTGGTCCAAGGTGTTTACCGATGTGTATAAGTAGGACTACAGAGAGGAACGTGTCTGAAGACCAAATGATTCCAACTTTACGGCCATCAGTGTACGTGTATGTAAATACTGTGTGTACATCATACGCGCAGTTTACGTGCAGTTTCCGTGCAGATCTGGTCCTGCTGCTTTAACGAGCGCGCGTCGATTTCTCAGTCTTCATTAAACTGCAATAAGAAAATACCGGACATAAACAGAACACAATGGCTCCCGGAGACTTCGCTCAGGATGCAGGCGACCTCTCCTTGCACATCGTGACCTCGCCCGGGTGGACTGGCGTCGGGGGGCTTCGGGTTTGTAGTTGCTGACCTGAGCCTTAGTCATCAAGCAATTATCAAGCTGCTCGAGGCTCTTTTATAAAATCCTTTTTTTGCAAAACAGAGACGAAAAGAAAAGAAAAGAAAAGAAAAGCATCTGTCTCTAAAATATAAGAGCCAAAATAGAGGACCAAGAAAAAAAATCAACCCAGTCATGAGTGAAGGCTGATGGATGAGCCGAGGTTTGGGAATATCCGGTCCGAGTGCTGCGCAGGTTTGAAGGCAATCTCATAATCCGAGCGGTTATAAAGCCCCATTCTGCAAAAGCTCTGACACCACAGAGTCATCAGGGGTTGGAACGCGTTATCGGTTTCCTCGCAGATATCAATCTCGCTCATTGTTCCTCTCGGAGTAATTCATAGTGAGGCCGCACAATGCGCCCAATAGGACCGAGATGGAATCAGACGGTGACATGTTCTTCGGATGTTTACTGGGAGCGCCGCAATTTGGTGGCAGAACAAACGGGCCGAGGGGTTGAAGGTCGAGGCGCCGATAAACAACTCAGGGATCCGCTGACCCGCGAAAGCGCCTGTGACAGTCAGGGACTCATTTTGCTAATTGCTCAAACTTGTCTAATTGCAGTTTGGTCACGAGGTATTTCCCCATCCCGCAAAATATATATTTTTTGTTCTTTCCTCGCAGCAAAACAAATATAACGCAGTGACATGCACTCTGGAAAAAAAAACAAAAAGATAGAAGATGAAAAAAAAGAAAATAAACAAAATAAACAATCGAATAATAAAATAAGTGATTGACCCGGGCTGCAGGAAGCCGCCCGCCGCTTACCCACTTAGCGCGAAACCGCCTCCAAATACGTGAGGCCCGACCCTCTCTTTCGTTAGCATTTTTGAAATGCGAGAAAGAGGGAAGCCAGAAACATGCGAAACCTATTCACGGAGGAATTCCTGCGCCTTCCTCGGGCGCGGCGCGCTCGCGGGCTATTTTTAAGACGCGGCGTTTGATTCAGATGTTTACCCCAGGACGAATCGGTTCCCCCTCCAGGTCGTTGTCGTCCTTGGTCCAGATTATTGTTAGCGGACAGGTGACTTATGGCATCCCAGACGTTTCCTGCTTGCCCGTGCGTCATTTTATACTTGTTTTGAAAGTTCCAAGATATAATGTGAGCTTGTTTCGGAATAGGAAGCCCTAGGAGATCTGATGTCGCTTTAATGGTTTTTTTGGCTTATCAGACTTCCACAGTGGGAGCGTAATTAGCGAGTTATAAGGTGAAACTGTTTATTTTTGCAACACCCATCATAGGATATCCTCTTATTCTGCATGTGTCTCATGGAAGAGGAACAGTAGTACATTTGTAGGCTATTCCTAAGCGATTTTGGCAGGATTTCAGAATCCCTGCAGCCTAATTTGCAGATTCGCAGGGCATGAATCAACTTTGGTATTTAGAAAAAGAAAAAAAAAACAACAACACTATTTTAGTTTCGGCGGCTCGGGCTGCGCCGTCAGACTTTTATCTCTTAACTCTTCAGCGCCGCAAATGATTTTCTTCACACCCTGGAGTACTTTTATGACAGCTGCAGCAGCATTCACGGGTTCTTATCAGCAAGTGGGTTCATATAAACTTAAATATTAACCAGTGTGTCTTTGAAGGGATTCTGCGCTTGTTGGATGAAACAAAGCTCCCCCCTGCTCTCTTTTGTAGAGAAGTCGTATCTCTTTTGGGGGATTTTTTTTTTTTTGTTCCGTTGAGATCTGGTGAAGTGAAGCTTTAATTTGGTTCTGGACCAACGCTAACGTGTGTCCGTCTCTGTAGAGATTTATTCTTTTGGTCTGTTTGCTATCCAGAGACCCGCACAATCACAAACACATAGGGGGGCCTTTTATTTGAGGGATCAGTTCCCCTCAATTGTTATGTGTGGCTCCTGGCTTTTTGCCCATTTATTACCATAGTAAAGTCCCTCGCTTGTGTCCCCCCACACCCCCCTCCAACGCCCCCGCCTCTAAAAACCAATACAAAAACATTTCTGAAAGGCTTAGTCGGGGTCCTGTGATGCCATGACAACAGTCAGCTTTGAGGACCCTGTCATGTTTTACGCATCTCGAGGTCACCATGGAGACCGCGCTGACGAACCACATCAGGATTTGAGGGGCTCCTCGGTGGCCCGTTGCCGGGTCGATGTGAGCGGAAAAAAATTGATCATGTGAGTGTTCAAGGCGCAGCGGTTCTAACCCACGGAAAGTGGAATGTGTGTGGAAATTAAGTAGGTGTTGGAACATCCGCTCTGATGATTTTTGGAGTTGTGTGTCTGGAGTTTTACATGTCGTATTTTGAGAAGATTATGATTTTTGTATGGCTGCTCCCTTGGCCAGGTCTCTCTTTTCAGTTCCAATTTAAAAAAAAAAAAAAAGGTGACCTAAATAAGAAATATTCATATATTGTGGGAATGTAATAAAGCCTCCCCCAACCCCCGCGCTTTTAGAAGATAATAATGAAATATTTCATTCGTTCAAATTGGAATTAGAATTGGTAGGGCCTCTATGACTCAACTGCCATCCGGAGTGCTTTGGGGTACAATTAACTTCTCCGGCATGACAACAAGTTAATAAAATGATAAAATGCCGGGCGTCAGCTGGACTTTGCACCGCCGCCTAGCTCATCCAATAATGGATAATGATACACCATTAGACCTAAACATCCAGCAGGGTCTGATTTGCTGGCGCTCCGCATCGGCGCTCCGCATCGGCGCTCCGCATCGGGCGACGGCCGCAGCGCGACGCCTCCCGGGGAGGAAGTTGTCGCCACTGATATGTGCGCAACGTCGCGTCCGTCCAAAAATCTCTGAAGATGAACTGGCGGGCACAGGCGCCTTCCCCTGAAGGCGGCACACGGCGCAAACACATTTTCTACCGACACACCAACATTCGTTCGGATTTCATGCTTCCTCCGACCTGGTGGACGTGAGTCGTGCGTCCACTCCTCCCCTCTGCCTCCGTTTCAGCCTCCACACCCTCTGGAGGACATCTTTAGCTCGTTGGCTGGCCGTTAACGTCCGTCATCCGGGATTTGGGATTGCGCAGATAATATTCCGTGCTCGCTGATGCGGAGAGCAACCAAACCCAGTTTACTTGGCGGCGAAGCGACCAGCTTCCCCAAAAAAATAAAAAATAAAAAACACGCTAAAGTGTGCAGCGGAGCAGCAGGAACGGCGATAAACACCTTTTTTTTGTGTGCTGGTGTCAAAAACCCCTCCAACAACAGTCCGAGCCTGTCAGCTGTTTCTCATTTGCTGAGTCACTCGCGGTTGGACGGATTCCCCAAACCTGCGCCTCTATCGATCACTTCGATCCAAGAAGCACATAGTGATCCTTAGACGGGAAACATTTACGTACGGTCCAAGTCTGGTCAAAAACTACCTAAGGCCACATTTCATCGACCGCTGGGTGGGTTTTTTTTTTTAAGTGGAATGTGTGCGAAACACCGGCTCCTGACAGGAGAACCCTTGAGCGTGTCATCCGGTGAAGGTTGCCTGCAATCGCCGTATCTTTCCACCACAAACAGAGCCGCACTTACATTTATTTACGACGGCCCCGGAATCCTGCCGCAGGACGGCTGCCTGGCAGGGAGCAGGTTCGCTGGGAGGTAAGACATGTCCTGATGTTTATGTAGACGTTATTGCACTGTAAATCGTGGAAATTCCTCCCGGTCAAAGTGGAATTCTCTGTGTACTACAGGCAGTAAATCCGAGCGGTAATGCGCAAAATGAAACATTCAGACTCCGAGGCAACTCCGAAGCGCTCGACACTGAATCAGAGTTAGCGGCGGTATCATATCTGGGCTGCATTGTGGTTTTGGCTCTCGTCGGCCGTTGATGATCACCGCCGTCGCCACGACCTGATCTAAAGGTTCCCCTCCGCGGCGCTCAAGGTGGCGGCAAATAAAATCGCACAATAGCAACCAAGCGTTGGTGGTAGAAGCATCAGGGGTCCGCGAGAGATCGGAATAAGCAGAGTGGAGCTCAGCGAGTGTGCTTGGAAACAGCAAAACTGAATAAGCTAGTTTGAAGAGGTGGGTTTTAAAGAGCAGTTTTAAATTCTGTAATGGAGAGCGGCATTTATGCCTAACTCATAAAAATGATGATCCCCAACCAGGATTCCACAGCACAGCCACTGAAGCACCACGTAGTGCCTCCCGATATAAAGGTTAAACGCAAGCTTATAACAGGAAGCTTGAAATTACAAAAACGTTAAATGCCGCTGTAGATTCTGAATAATGCATTAATGATGTCGGAAATGTCAGATTTCACCAAATTATCTATTAAAAAAAACAAAAGGGCACCATTGAACACTGGCACCGCCTTCCTCAGCATATGCGACATAAAACAACGTCTTAATCTACTCCGGGTTAAGAAATCCCCGTTTCTGGGAGATTTCCTAGAGCATTTGACCAGTGGTCCCACAGGTTATATGCGTTTTTCATTTTATTGTGCGAAACAGAGCAGTCAGTGAGGCAGTAACACACATCCTAACGACGTAAGCATCTGAAGATCATATGAACTGTGCGTCTGTGATTACAGTAATGATGTTTTAATCCCCCCCCCCCCCCCCCCCTGAGG
>CAAKHG010013675.1:2099-17966 GCA_901007715.1 Dactylopterus volitans
GGTTGTGCTAGTGGGATTTATATATTTTTTTATATATCACACACACACACACACACACACACACACACACACACAAATTGCTTCTCCGAGCTGAGCTGCAGCATATTTATTCCCCGTCAGTATAATGACAGATGATGCTGGTACGAGCAGGATGATGTGTTTATGACCATATTTGGTGGAGGATGACTCTTCCTCCTTCAGATCGAAAACAGATTGAAGTATTCTGGTCACAGCTGCATTGTCTTCGTCACTAGTGTGAAGAGTTATTAGACAGCTCTCCCACTGAGTTCTCTGCAGGAATGCGGTATGTTTATCAGTTGTTACACCAAATTTTATGATCACCAAAGCTAATAGTGTCAGGAATGTGGTAGAAATGTAAACGCTGACGCCACAGTATTGATCCTTTGAACAAAAATGCAAGGGGATTCAGAGGTCAGTTACAGAGAAGCGGTTTGCTCAAGGACACTTCAGCTGGATGGTGGCATGTCTTCACTAGTAATCTGCTCTACAAGCTCGAGGTCTACTTGTGATTTATTTCACGAAAATGAACTAGAATGTTTTCGCCCATGGGATTTCTGTAAAGTTTGAAAGGAAAACCGTGGTGTGTAAAAATGTTCCATCATAATTCCGACATCAGTAAGCATATCCAATTAGTTTCATTTCAGCTTGTCTTTGAAGTCCTGCCACGTGCTTGGTTTTTCCTAGTGTATGATATGTCATGAAGACAAATGTTGATTTTGGATAAAATGTCTCTGAATAAAATATAGAAGAGAATATACCTTAGAGCTCTTTTCATCATTTATCTTCTGAGGTGGAGAAGTTCATGTTTTGGGAGTACCCTCTTTAAACCTTGGAGGCCTCAGTCTTCACCTCAGACTTAATGCAAATTCACCTGTTTTGACTGAGATCAACTCTAAATCAGTGACTTAACTCAGATAAGATCTAGGGAAGTATTACCTTACATTGTAGCCATATTTCAGGGATGTGATATACACTCTTGGCTGTCAGCATGTGTTTGGAAGGGATTGCTTTTAATTTGTATGTTCAAGGATCCGGTAACCTAGACAAGGGGTTTCCAGACTTTTCCATGCCAAGTCCCCCTACATAGCATGCGCTTCAGGCTGGGGACCTCTCAAGCAAACCCACAAACCCACTGACAATACAACAATTAATGTAAAAAACTTCTGGATATATTTTCTCATGTTATTAATGCAATAAAAATTACATCTCGTCTTGTCTTCCCAGGGTCGCGGGGGCAACAGTGGCCTGCCGTCTGATCTGCAGTGCACCAGACAAATAAGGTTCCTCCTACAGGTGGTGGGCCTGCTGGAGGATGGACCTATGACTCTGCCTCGGGCTTGACCTGATTGGGCCCCATGGGTGAAGGCCCGGTCACCGGGCACTCGCCAACAGGCCCCTTCCTCAGGCCTGGCTCCAGGATGGGGTCCCGGTAATCCTCCTGGCAGGGCACACTGGTCCTTTAATGTTTTTCTTCCCATATGCATCTTTATTGACCATTCTTTGTTTGACCCTTCACCCAAGACCAATTTGCCATGGCAGACCCTAACAGGGGCTGCTGCCCCCGACAACATAGCTCCTTCGATCATTAGGACACTCAAACCCTCACAAAAGAGTAATAATAACACATGTATATCATTACACTGTTATCATTAAAGAAGCTGACACTTATTTGAACATAAAAATATAATTTACTAAAATGTGTTCCAGATTTAATGCGCACACAGTAATCAACTTTTTAACAAACAGGAACAGAATAATAATAAAATAAAATAAAAAAAAGTGTGTGTGTGTGTGTGTGTGTGTGTGTGTGTGGCAGATAGACAGAGAGCAAACTAGTAGGAGGAGTATGTATGTCATTGTCCACATGTAAACATGTGCTGTGGTTTGTTTTGAGTGCTTTTAATGCTGACCTACACAAAAGTTGGCCATTGCAAAAGGGAGAAAGCATTTCAGTTTCCCCACAGCCAAGACAGGATAATCCTTTTGTGCATGTACCCAATAGTTAGACAGAGAGACAGGTTCAAATTTCACTTTTAAATCTTCTGAGTTTGTCATCTCAATCAGCTCCCTTCTGTGACTTTAAGTCAAGACTAGCACCTACACCAGGGGCAAAGGGGTCCCGAACCCTGTTTTGATGGGCATTTTCAAGGTTAAGAAAATAGTCTCTGAAATCTCCTTGGAGATGCTCCAGGTGGGACTTGATGAGTGGAGAGATGGAGCCCAAGTCACCAGACAACAGCGGAGGGAATATTCCTGTTCATTTTTCCTGTAGCTTGTTTGACTACAGTGTCATCTTCTTGGAAAAAGTGCTTTGTCTTGCATCTGCAGTATGTATGTATCACTCTTGCATGCTTTGAATCAGTACACTTAGATGCTGGGAAATCTCGCACATGAATACGAGTTTGCAAATCCAGGCCACATTCGTAAATCAGTCTGGCAGCTGATGCTTTTCTGTTGAGAGGAACTCTGCAACCTTGCTCTGCAGCTCATACACATGGTTCAAAACTATCGCCTGTGACAGCCAGCACACATTAGAGCGAAGTAGCAACTCCTAAAAACGTGGGTCTATCCTGTGGCAGCAGAGGGAATAGTCTGTGTTTCACAGGGCAGAGATTAAACGAAATTCACAACTTGTCTCACCTCCTGCAGTGCCTCATTAAGCGCATTCTCGATCCTTTTCAAAAGGAGCACTTTGTAGTGGAGCATGCAGTGTGTGGCAACTGCATGTAGGGCTTTCTGCTTGGAGAGAACAGTTGCTCCACTGGTCTCCCTGGTGGCTGCCTGAACACACCAGCCAAGTCCAAAATGATCCAAAACCTGAAAAATGGCTCTCCAAATGGTTCTTCTTTCAAAAGCCTTAATAAGTAATTGTCACAGTTTGCTCTGCTGCTCAGACACACCCCTCATCAGCTCAACTGCTTCCACCTGCTGCTCTCCATCTCCTATTATATGTTCAGCTTCACTCCACCCATTCCTTGTCAGATTATCTTCACTCCATGCCTGACTCTCCAGTGTTTTTCAAAGACTGCTTACCTGATGATGACCCCACTTGCCTCCGACCTTCTCTTCTCGTCCCTGCCCCGGTAACCCACGAGCTTTCCATTCCTGAACGCTGATTTTGCCTACCCCTCTCCTGTTTTCCGTCTGCCTGTGGCTGGTGGCACCTTGCCTGTTCCTGTTCTGCCTGAGGGCTTCTCTCTGCCCAGATTCCCTTGCCTGCTCACCTGCATCCAGTCGTCTGTATTTCTGAAATAAAGACTGTTTCACTGAGTAATACTTCTGGTTCCATTTTGTGCTGCAATTGGGTTCATACACCACCCCGTTACAGTACAATCAGACATAGATCCAGAAATGCTGGATTCTCCTCTGAATAGGTTTTAGAGGATCAAGAATGTTCTTGTGCAACATGAGCAGCGTATGGAGGCGCGAGTGCACACGCCAGACAAGCTGCAGAGGCCAACACCAACACCGTTGCAGCTTTCTCTGCCCAGTTGTGACAGCTGGCGTCCACTCGTTCTCCCTCCGTTCCAACTTCCACAACAGAACCCCTTGCTCCACTTCAGCAACAGCCCAAGGTGATCTCCGAACCCCAATTAAAAACGCCCGAGCGATATGATTAAAACTCGTCGATGAGAGAAGCGTCAAGGGGGTATCCCCTCTTCAAGTCAGCAGCCTGGAGAATTTGAGCCCAGGCAGTTGGGTCACACACACCTCCCTCTTGCGCGAGAGGTAGGTGTGTGTGACCCACTCATCTCCTGATCTCCTGCCTGGTACTTCGTCTCCCAAAGGGCATCTGTACTCCTTGGCTCTATTCGAAATCACTCACTCACTCACTCACTCACTCACTCACTCACTCACTCACTCACTCACTCACTCACTCACTCACTCACTCACTCACTCCCTATTCACTACATTGTGTATATGATGTAGTGCACTACATAGTGGATGACACATTGCATTGTGGGATATGGGAGCACAAAGTAGTGTACATCGCTTGTTCACTCAATTTTGCGGTGCATTGTGGGTATTTTGTAATCCACTGTGTAGTGGATGAAATCAGCCGCAGAGAATTCGAACAACACTACAAAATGGCGTATACACTATATAGTGCACTATATCTGTGATAGGGGGTGATTTCGAACACAGCATTTGTCTGAGCCTGAGAAGAAGGCCATGGGCACCTACATCAGTGACTCCCTGGCTGCAGGCATCATTTGGCCTTCCTCGTCTCCTGCTGGGGTGGGTTTCTATTTTGCTGAGAAGACATACGAGACCCTGCACTGACTGCAGAGGCCTCAACAACATCACCAGAAAAAAAACGCTATCTACTGCCGCTACTCTTCACTGCATTCAAACTGCTTCAAGGGGCAACCATCTTCACTAAACTGGACTTGCGCAATGCTTACCACCTTGTCCGCATTCAGGAAGTAGAGGAGTGGAGTGCCTTGTACGAATACCTTGCACGAGTACCTCGTAATGCTGTTTGGCCTCACCAATGCCCCCACCGTCTTCCAGACCCTGATCAATGAAGTGTTCCGAGACATGCTCAACTGTTCTGTCTTCGTCTACCTTGACGACATCCTCATCTTCTCCAGAGAGGAACACGTCCATCATGTTCAGTCCGTCCTCCAGCACCTCCTTGAGAGCTCACTGTGTGCTAAGGCGGAGAAGTGGGAGTTCCATGTCTCTTTGGTGTCCCTCATGGGGTACATCGTGGCTCAGGCAATATCCGGATTGACCCAGCTGTCACCTCCTGGCCTGTTCCTAAGAACCGCAAGAAACTTCAGTGGTTTCTTTTTTTGCCTGATCTTGTTGTCTCAGCGCTCTGCCTCTAATCACAAACTTCATCCCTGTGCCTTTTTCTATTGTCGCCTGTGCCCTGCAGAGAAGAATTATTACAAATGAGCGACAGAGAACTTCTGGCAGTATAGTTCGACCTCGAGTAGTGGCGCCATTGGTTGGAGGGCACCTAAAAGTAATTTCTTGTGTGGACAGACCACACGAACTTGGAGTACATCATCTCCGCTGAGAGACTGAACTCCTGCCAAGCCCGTTGGCCCTTATTCGTTGTCCAGTTTAGGAGAGCAGTCGCTCCTTGTCCAGGAGAGAGCAGTTGCTGAAGGACAGCCGGGCCCCAGGTCCTGCCCGTCAAACTGCCTATTTGTTCCTCCAGCCTTGAGATATAGGTGTTGCAGCTTTCCTGTCACCCTGGGGTTCATTGGACTTAGCTTGCTCTCCTCCAGCATTTATGGTGGCCCACCATGGAGGAGGATGTCCAGGACTTTGTCAAGCCCCGGCCGACCTGCAACCAGCACAAGCCCTCCCGTCAACCTCATGATGGACTACTTAAACCTCTTCCAATTCCTCATCATGCTGGACTCCCCACCTCTGACGGTAACATAGTCGTCCTAATGGTAGTTGACAGCTTCAGCAAGATGGCCCACTTTGTGCCTCTGCCCAAACCCCCCACCACTGAGGACACCACCAAGTTGGTCCTGCTTCATTCTGCAGCCTGCTCGGTGCCACTGTCAGTTTGTCCTCTGGTTTCCACCCCCAGACAAATGGACAGACGGAGCGCATGAACCAGGAACTGGAAACTGCCCTGCAGTGCATGGTCTCCTAGAACCCCTCTTCTTGGTCCTCACAACTGTTGTGGATTGAATACGCCCACAATTCCCCCGTCTGCTCTTGCACTGGCCTGTCTCTCTTTCAGTGTGCTTTTTGCTATCAACCACCCCTCTCTCCCACCCAAGAGAATGAGGTTTCCTGCCCATCTGTCCAAGCCTTCATCTACCACAAACCTGGCTCCGTGCTCAGAGCCAGGTTTGGCTCCAAGCAAACCTGGCACGTTCTGCCATCCTGCGGCCATACTCTTGCACCCACCTACCAAGTAGGTGAGAAAGTGTAGCTTTCCCATCAAGACCTACCTCTCTGGGTGGAGTCCAAGAAGTTTTTCCCAAGTTCATTGGGCCTTTCATGATCCAGAAGGTGATCAACCCAGTGGCTGTCTGGTTGAAGCTCCCACGTTCCATGCAGATTCACTCAGCCTTTCATGTCTCCAAGGTCAAGCCTGTCAAAACAGTCCTTTAGTCCCGTCAGCAAAACTACCTCCTCCTCCTCGAATTGTCGATGGTGGTCCAGTGCACGCTCTGTGTTTCCTGATTTGTTCTTGTTGGTGGGGAAGAGGTCTGCAGTACCTTGTGGACTGGGAAGGTTATGGGCCTGAAGAGAGGTCCTGGGTTACCGCTTGCCATATTCTGGACCCCAACATGGTTGTCGAACTTCATCGGCAACACCCTGACCAGCCAGCCACGGCATCTGCTCATTGGGAGACCCATGCGTTTCCCCCGTCCGTCCAGGATGCTGGGGAAACTCCCCTCCAGATCTTCTCCACCCAGTGGTCTGGCTCCCAGGAGTTTTTCCACTGTTTGAATTATTTTCGATTGAAATCTTACAGCGTTGACAGCATCCAACATCCTCTGCGCAATAAGGATTTCAGTGAACAGCTGTTTTTTTTCTGACTTTCTCAGTTGAAAACAGGTCAGCTTTGCAACACAGCTGAGCTTGTTAGTGTCACTTCTCTCTCAACTACCATTGAATGTCCATAATGGGTTTGTAATGTCAACACTGTCAATGATTCAAAAAGTCAGACTATCGATTTATTAACGATTTAACATCGAAGTGACACTGATAAACAGATGAGAAATCAGAATGTGGAGAGATGGATGTTACTAAATCTGTCGGGATGTCAGATGAGCATTGTATTTCTAAGAATTTTTAGTTAGACTTCATAATGAGGGATTGTGCTAAAAAGACATTTTCATTGTAGTAATAAACATTTTAGAGTATGACTATGAAATTAGATTTCAGTGCTTCAAAAAAAAAAAATGAAAACAAGAAAAAAAAAGTTCCTTTAGACATCTTACTTAATTGTCCAAACTTCAGTCCTAAAGCAGAGCAACAGTTTGTTAAAAACACAATTACAAATGAATGACAATGTTGCTATTTTAAAGCTGGATGCAGAGCGTGCTATGTCTTTAAACATCAGCAAAGTTTATAAACTTATTAGTTTTATTTCTGTTCATTCAATCTGTTCAGAATAAGTAGAAATATAGACTTTCTCCATTTGCTTCGACATTTTACTGGACACAACTCAGTGATAAACTGGCAGTTTATTAATGGTCGATGTGAGTGGATTACTGCTGTACTGCCAAAAACAACTGGGGTTCCTCCCAACTGCCAAACAGAGCTTTACTCTGAAATTATATTTTGTTATCTTTTACATTCTTGTTTTTTTCCCCATTGTTTGTTTTTAATTCAGCTATGCATCTTTGCTGCAGCTCAGAGTTAATGCCAATTTAATAGAAAACTTTCCAAGTAATGTTTGATAAAAACAACTGTGAGACAGGGTGATGGGTAAACAAGCTGAATTTGAGACAATATCTGCACAGCAAGCTTCTCCTCTTTTGCAATGATATGCTGCGATAGTCATGTCCTGTACCAGACCCATATAAAGAAGATCATAACATCTGTTTAATTTCTCCACAGGATGCATCTATTTGCTGATGATGGAGCACTTCTGAAAAATTTAAAGCAACCATCTTAAAGTTGCTCACAATCCAAAAACATAAAATGATAGATAAATTGTCTCATTGTACATTTTAAGAGACATCAGTTTTTAAAAGTGTTAAATGTCCCAATTCCATACGTTCACCAACACATTTTTAAACTGGTCCCCAATTCAGACACCCTAGTTTTTCTAGTTCTATCAGTATCTACCTAATTGCTAAATTCTTGCTGTTCAATTTGACAGGGTTAATCTAGATGACACAGCCTCTCTTCCTCCTCTCTGGAAGATCCTCAGTAGCTTTGCATTTAGCTGTTAGCACAGAGTGTTATGAAACACAATATTTAACCTGTCTCGACTGCAGAAAAATGGGGCTCGTTAGCACTCTGGGCAATCTGTCCAAATGTGGACAGCTGATACTCCACTGGCTGTGAACCAGAGAGCACAGTCAGAGCCAGAGTTAACTCGCACAGTGATGATGCCCACAGTAAATTAAATTAATGAGACTCTCGATCATCTGTCAGCCCTCATGTGTCTGGTATCCAAAAGGCATGAATCCACTGCTCTTAAAATGAGGTCAGGGGCATCCTGCAACCTAACACGGTGTAGACTGATTATAAAGCAATGTCTTGTATTGAATCCAGCCCATAAAATTCTACATGGATTTTATATAGTGGAAACAGAGAGATATTAAGTAAGATGGGGATTATGTCTTGCAGTATTTGTATAATGAAGAGAGATTTTATGACCACTGCTGTAAAAAAATGTAGATTTTAAGATAACAGATGAAGCTTTACAGTGACGTGACCAAGAGTACAACACCCAGAAGTGGTGTAAGAGGGAGAGAAACAAGAAGAAGAAAAAAAGACAACTTGAGGCTGAAGGATTACTAAAATAGCAATTCCTTTGAAAGCACAAGACTAAAATCCTCTGATATCATCTTTCCTGAGAGGGGCGCGTGTGTCCTTAATTGACTGAAGACCCATATTTATTTTTTCACTTTTTTGTGCTAACTCTTTTTTTTTTTTTTACAGTTCCTCTTAGTTGGATTAAATTCAGCTCTCTATCTCTACATAAAATCCAGGTCTAGACATTAGGTGAGCAGACAGGTCTCTGCGGGGCTCTGGGACACTGTGCATGTGGACTGTATGTGCAGGTGTTGGCTTTCATCTTTTATAGGAGTAAGTGTGGCTTGAACAAATGGACATATGCTTAAAGGTATGTCAACACCACTGATTTTGGAAAGAAAAGAGACCCTCCTCCCCCACCTCCCCAACACACACACACACATATACACCAAGGGGTGAGTTATTTGTGGCTGGCTTGATACATTGCCACCCATTCATAACTCAGCCCTCAGAGCAATCTTGACTTTCCAGTTTTACAGAACTCTGATCATGCGCAGATATGATGTATGGTGTTCCTGAAACACTCTGTCACTCTTATCTACTTCGCTTATCTCTATGTCACTGTTGTCATGGGTGGTTGCCTTAAATGAATGACAATATATTTGCCAGTAAGACGAAACACATCTGAGCAAGCTTTCAGTTTGGCAATGCTCCATATGAAAATATACAGAACTGCATGAAAGCACAGTATGTTGCTGCAGCTCCGAGTGGAATGTACTGTTGTTTAATGAGGAATATATGGGGTCAATATATGTCAATATATACAGCGAATCAACAGTGAGTCAAGAGTTCCTTCGACAAACCACAATCTTGATCATAACCTAAAACATGTTTTTGTTTTTTAAGCATGACAACAATAGTGCCATCACCTTCAGTAGTTAGTAACTTTTACCCCAAACCATCATCTTTTCTAACCCAAAACAGACGTTAACCATGGTACTGACACGTCATATAACATTGCTGTTTTCAAGGACTTGCTGGATGTAACACAAATACTTTTCAACAAAACTTCAACATATTATATCACAAATGACTTTACGAATAAAATCTGCACAAATGAAAAAACATTTTTCTAATTTACATTATAGTTTAAGCAAGGAGGAGGTTTAAATATCATTTAAACAGGTTAAAACATTAACTTGCAAATGTTTCCTTTCATTCTTTAATAAGTGTTTGCATCAGCATACACACATTATTAATTCCCTCTACAGAGAATTTATATTGAACATTTTTAACTCAAGACTCTAAAGTCAGATAAGGATAAATTTAGATCAAACCCTGCTTCGTAATACACACCACAGGTCTAAGAAGTTAATTTTGCATCACACAGGCTTTGAACTCGCCACCCCAGTGACCCCGTATGCATGATCGTTTTGAGTTACCTGCCAACTGAGTAACCATGGATAACTCAGCACAATGAGTTAGGGCTATGCAATTATCAGGATTCCTTGTGAAGGCAGATTTTAGAATACTGTCAAAAATTCAGTTATTGAGACAAAAGTTTGAGAATTTGTGTACATTGTCTGGACAACAAGGAGATGTCTGTAATTTATGTTCACAAAGATTCATTACTCCATATGTGAGAAACTGATGCTCCATCCAGCAGAGCTACCAGGACCCTAGTATTCTGCTGAAAAATAAAATTCACTCAAAATGTCATTGAGAATGCTATTTAGTTGTATGGAGCAGTTTAAAGGAGACTGGGTTGAAATATAAATTGAATTATGGCACTTAATAAAGAAGCTTTTTTGGGGTTTCACAGGGCAATTATATATATAGAGAGAGAAATGTTCACCTTCATCATAATTTCTCATTGATGCCAGCAATGCTGTGTATGAAAATGCAGATGAAGCCATACTGCTTATAAATGCATCTTAGTCATCTTCTGAACTGTGTCTCTTTCATACAATCACTAGCAAGAGTTTCTCAGTAAATCCTCCCTCATCTGCTCCTCATTAGCCGCAAGTTCAACTGAACAGTTGTAGTGGGTGAGAGTGTGCAGGGCCTCGGGGAGGGGGCTTGTTTACTGTTTGCTCAGATTTATAATACACACATTCTTCAGATACAGTATGTCACCTGTTTGTTGGCTTGTAGCTTGATTAGCTACAGGAAATATATTGTTATATTTGATATTTAAAGTTTTTCATGATTTGGCTTTTCACTTTTTTTTTTAAATTTTATTTTATGCTTTGTACTTGTTGACTTCATTTTGTCTGACATGTAATTTGTATTGAAATGAATTAATTTCAGGCTTAGTGTCACTTCAGCTATCATATACATAGTTTGGCATTTTCTTTCTCTTAAATTTAATTTTATTATGAACCAAAAACATGAGCAATCATCATTTTCGTTGACAACCCGAACCATACTTATTAGAACCACATGTTTCTTTCAGCTGTACCAGTGGTTCTTAACTTTGTTGGAGGTACTGAACCCCACCAGTTTCACATGCGCATTCACCAAACCCTTCTTAATCGGAAAAATAAAATGATTTTTTTCAAATTCAGAACAGAAGCCTCAGTCCAGAAGAGCACAGTCCTAGGAACAGCTAAGATACTGCGCAGAACCCTCAAAATCCCAGGCCTCTGGTAGAGGACCTGAGCTTGAGGATGACACAGATACCACCCCACGAGGGTGAGAGAGACTTTTTATATATCTATATATATCTATATATATAGTTATATATACATATCTTGTATTTCCCATCTCCATGAAGCTTAAGGAAGTGTTCCCTTAGGGTTTTTTTTGCTAGACTAGAATTGCTCAACTTGCCATTGCAGATCATGCAGATAGGGTACTGACTCCCATCACGTTCCGTTATACATGTAAATCCATATTGTACATTGTCGTCTGACCACTTTTTTTGCTCGACATAGTTAGTATGAAGGGATTAAAATATTAAGAAAGAAATCACACGACGCATCATCACGACAGTCACAATTCGACTACCGAGCGCACCAAAGTCCCTGCGGCACAGACAGGCCAAGCGATGTAGCGTGATCACCTGCAGCCAATGACGGCCAAGCGTGGCGTGTCATCACAAGTCATATGAGTCGAGTGTGTGTCATGACCTCCGCCGAACCCCTGAGACTGACTCACTGAACCCCTGGGGTTCGATCGAACCCAGGTTAAGAACCACTGAGCTGTACCCTTTGGATTTAAGCCAAAGAACCATTGAAAGAAAATATTGCAATTGTACAAGAAATGACAAAGACACAGTATAACAATGATGTTGCCTTGATGACAGCAGCATACATGCCTAACTGACCCCATCCTTTATACAGACTTCTGAGGACATTATCTAACTCACATTAATTTCCTGTGGACTTTGCTTGAAAACCGCTGTAACCTGTACTTGTCTACCTGTTATCATAACCTCACATTACATCTTCAAATTAAATTGTATGATTTATGTGAATAGTGACTTGTGGTGAGGTGGTGATGTCACCAGCATGTTTTGCTGCCTGGAAGTGAGCACTCTCTCTCTGTGCTGGGCATGGTTACACCTGCCCAGCACAGCCACCTGGAAAAGATGTTGCAATTCATGCAAACCACTGATGTGTGTAATGTGTGTGTGCCTCTGCCAAGAGAGTAAACAGTTGGAGACGTAATGTTTTAACTGGTATCCATGCATGTGCAATCTTGACAAGTTGTATTTTAACCCAAATCACAAACATTACACTTGAACATTACACTGGTGCATTTCAAAGTGTGTGTGGGTGTGTTTACTACTTACAAATCGGTGAAATGCATTGGTTAATTTTCACTCAGGGATTGATAACGTATTCAAAAATTTTGCATGTCATAAGATTCTGTTTAGGATAAACACACACCCGCATGCTTGCATGCACGCGCGCACGCACGCACGCACGCACGCACACAAACACTCTCTCTCTCTCTCTCTTTGTCTCTCTGCATCTCTCTCTCCTCTCTCTCATAACAATGTATTCAAAAATTTTTGTATGTCATAAGATTCTGTTTAGGACACACACACACACACACACACACACACACACACACACACACACACACACACACACACACACACACACACACACACACACACACACACACACACACACACACACACTCTCTCTCTCGCTCTCTCTCTCGCTGCAAATTATGTGTGTCTCAGGGCTTCAGCCTGAACAGTTTTTCACCCATTAGCCTTATTAATCTTTTTAATCAGTGGAGTGTTCACACTCGTTAGCATCAGGGTTAGCCCCGCACCAACCCAGTGGGGATTAACATTCAGCAGGTTAGTCATGATGTTAACCACAGCCTCAGAAACGAAATACATCCCATTAGGTGACTTGTTCTCAATTACTGACCAATACAAGATAATCACACCTAGTGACATTTTAGAAAGGGGCTAAGTGTGGAGCTCTCTCTGGCACACACGCACACGGATGCTTAAGTGGTTGCACATACACTCACACAAACACTGCCATACAAAGACACACAACATGAAGAAGTGGAGCAGGTTAAATGAAGCGAGGGAGACAAGGAGGGACAAGTTAAATGAAGGAGAGAAAAGGAGATTTCCCCTCCACCTCATTCTAATCTGTTGTGATTATATCCATAGTTGGGTCTGTCCATGGCCAGATGGTCACCAACACATAAACACATGTGTGTGCACTCACACTTTCAGGCACAAGCATGCCCGGAAATCCAAATTTACACAGAGAAAAGAATGTGAAATGACCTCTCAATTAATCAATTTACTTTTACACTAAAAACAAATTGGTGCAAATAAAACAGAATGAGAATATCAGAAAAGACTTAATGATATTGAGTTAGAGAAGGTAAAGTTAAAGATAAAACATATGAAAAAACGGTATGGAGAGAGAGGAGGGAAAATAAAGGATGAGATTAGAGTTATGCCATCTCCTTGTGTTTTTGCAGCGTGTGGCTGTTTCGACCCACCGGCAAAAGGGTTTGTGTTCAATCACACTTTCCTCTGAGATGGAAATTAGAGTGCTCTCTGTAGAGCCTCACGGCATACACATGTGCAAAGCCTCGGACTTGCACACATCGTACACACATCCCTTAGCGCATGGACTCACGCACTCATACACTCACTGTGCTCCTCTTTCTCTGAATAACCAGAGAATGCTTGCCTGCCTTGCTGGCTGGATGCTCAGGGGCAAGTCTGACATGAATCCTGCCTGATGCCTGTTTTTGCACTCTGATAATTCAATTAGAAAAGAGGATGGCCAGTCCACTGCAGCACACACTGGTCAGAAGTTATGCCAAAACCCCAGGCAATGGAGTTATAGTGAGAGGAGGGATAAATTACATGATGTTACCTGCATGTGCTGACAAGAAGAGACAGGGTGTCACCAATGGGGCATCTTAGCTGGCTCAATAGCAATATGACCAGACTGACTCTGCACGGAAGATTCTTAACTCCACTAACCGATGAACGCACACACACACGCACACGCACACGCACACGCACACGCACACATGCACACACACACACAAATAATGTCTTTTACTGTATGTGCAAAAAACAAACAAAAAAAAACCCTCTGAATATAAGACATATTCCCCATTATTAGTTTCCTGGGAATCATAGGAGCTATAGCACAGCTTGTTTTGAAGCATCTGTACATGTTATGCTATGTCAGGAGATTGTGACTAATATTGGGTGTTCATGAGAACTGAAACAAGTAAAGATGCAAGCAGTGTTGAATGAGCCCTCACACCCTGAGCCGGAGCAAGTGGCAGCTGTGGTGTTACAGCTATCTGTGGCTAAATTCATTATTGTATCAGGCTTTGAACTGACCTTTTAAATTTTTCTTTCATTCTTATCAGGTTTTATCTTATTTTATGTTATTGACTTTTATTTTGTTATTTTTAGATGATGCAGATTTTAGGTGTTATATTTAATCTACTTAAGTATTTTACTGTTTTAAATGTTCACTCTGTTTTACCTACCTTATATCAGGTTCTTTATCTTATCTTAAGTCTTGTGTTTTTTTTCACTACAATGTTTCCTCATGGGGGTCCTCCACACTGGGAGCTGTATACGGCCTGCTGCTGTGGGTGCTGTCTTCGGGTCCTTTCAGCCGGGCTGTTTGGGGGGCTCCCCACATGGGGTGTGGGTCTGCCCGTCTGTTGCTGGCGCCCCCCTGTGGTAATGACCTGCGGCTCCTCCCAGTGTGGACAGCCCCAAAGATGGCGTTGTCCTTGGTCCACGGTGCCACGTCTCCCCAGTGTCAGTGGTGAGAATGTGTATGTGTGTGTCTGTGCTTATAGTTGTGGGTATATATGTATATATGGAGGGTGGGAAGGATGGGTTTTATCTCTTTTTCTAATTTCTTTGCATTTGTTTTGTTAACAGTTGTAAAGCACTTTGTGTTGCATTTTTGTTGTGTGAAAAGCGCTATATAAAGACCACTGAACTCATCATTATCATTCATCTTTGAGCTCAAACTGTCATTTTTGCAAAATTTGAAGAAATACCCCCCCAGGCTTTGTCAAAATATTATATATGCTAGCTGGATCAGCGTACATGGAGAGGCACAACAAAGTGGCTGGGATAGTATACAGGAACATCTGTACCCAGTATGGACTAGAAGTACCCAAATCCCAATGGGCCATACTACAGAAGGTGGTCAAGAACAACAGGGCCAAGGTCCTGTGGGACTTCAGCATCCAGACTGACAAACAGCTCCTGGCTAACCAACCGAACATAGTGGTGGTGGACAAAGAGCAGAAGAGGGCGGTGGTGATAAGATGTGGCGATACCAGCGGATGCCTCCATCAGAAAGAAGGAACACGAAAAGGTTGAAAAGTACCAAGGGCTGAAAGAGCAGCTGGAACGGATGTGGAAGGTCAAGGCTACCGTGGTCCCCATAGTAGTAGGAGCACTTGGAGCAGTGACCCCCAAACTGGGAGAGTGGCTCCAGCAGATGCCAGGAACATCATCGGAAGCCTCAGTCCAGAAAAGCGCAGTCCTAGGAACACCTAAGATACTGCGCAGAACCCTCAAACTCCCAGGCCTCTGGTAGAGGACCCGAGCTTGAGGATGACACAGATACCACCCCACGAGGGTGAGAGGGACATTTAAAAAATAAATAAATAAATAAATAAATAAATTATATATATATATATATATATATATATATATATATATATATATATATATATATATATATATATATATATATATATATATATATATATAATTTATTTATTTATTTATTTATTTATTTTTTAAATGTCCCTCTCACCCTCGTGGGGTGGTATCTGTGTCATCCTCAAGCTCGGGTCCTCTACCAGAGGCCTGGGAGTTTGAGGGTTCTGCGCAGTATCTTAGGTGTTCCTAGGACTGCGCTTTTCTGGACTGAGGCTTCCGATGAT
>CAAKHG010013677.1:11673-22333 GCA_901007715.1 Dactylopterus volitans
GTTAATGATAAATGACGTCAACTCTGTAGATTGTAGACGTCGAGTCTGTAGATTAATGTCATTGTAAGACACACACACATGCGCACGTCAGACAAACAGACACAGTGTAAGTAGCTGGGATGAACACACACACACACACACACCAAGCTGATGCAGACTGATAAACTCAGACTGACTGCAGCTTTTCCTTTCTCAGCAGTAGAATGCTGACCTTCACACACGAACGCACAGTCCTCGTGACAAGCCTGCATAAAATAAATATAAGTACAAGAGTTGACAATCATCACTGAAAATCACATCACAGTTGAGAACGAGGTGTGTCGCTATTCAGCCTCAGCACAAGCAAATGCATGATGTGCCATGTGACCCGGGTGACTCTGCGAGGTTTGATGTCTCAACATCATGTTGGTGTGTGTCTCTGTGTTCTGTGTGCAGCTGGAAGAACCACCACCAATGAAGAGCTGGAGGACATGTTGGAGAGTGGCAAGCTGGCCATCTTCACCGATGATGTAAGCACCGCACCTGGGTCACTTTAACCCACGCCATCTTGTATCCCGCAAGACTGGGATGCAAGATGCCGTCGGGGTGCGCTGAGACATCAAGTGAATACGGCCCCTGTCACGTGAAAGAATGATGGGACTGGGGAGAAACAGCTGGGTGAGGACCCAGCTGCTGTGCTGCAGGAGCTTTTATTGTGAAGGAGTTACATCTTATTGCCATTTACTCCTTCAAATTAAAAGCTCATATATGCCAACAGCCAAAACGGAGGTCGCATGACATCACATGTCATGCGACCTGCTGCCATGGTCATTGGTGAACACTGCAGTTAGCAGCTGACAATCACAGCATTTCACTGAGCTCCTCTGGTTGAAGCCACAGCCGTCCATGCTGTCGCACTTTACTGTCTGGTACATTTCAAGCAGTGAAGTCATAAAATTCAGATTTACAGCTGGTAATAATTTATTCTGTAAGCAGGTAAGTCAGTCTGATACACCCCAAATGAATTTCAGTAAGTCCAGAAACACCAGACCTACATTCATACTTCAGATAGGACTGATGTGATTTAAACCTATAAAATGTATTTATTCATAGTTACATCAACCTAGTTTTAGTGGACATCAGCCATGTCATGTCACGTTTTTGGAATTGTTGGGGATTGCCGATGACATGCAAAGTTCACATTTAACAGATATGTACATGTTTAATCACACTAAAAGGAGTTTTCTTCTCAGAAGATCACATGACAACATCTTTGAAATCGCGTAAACCCATTTCTCAATACATGAAAGTTTTCTTCTTGAAATGTTTTTTTTCCCCCCAAATTACAATAATAAGAAGTATGCAACAAAACAGGACAGGAATAACACTGATTATCTGATCTTCATAGCACCTGTCATTGGGCGGGCAATATTGGGGAGCAAGTGAACATTTTGCTCTCAAAGTTTATGTGTTCGAAGCAGGAAAAAGATTCTTACAAGGGTCAAATTGTAACAGCTCGACGACTGGTCAGAGCTTCTCCAAAACTGCAGTTCTTTTGGGCTGTTCCCGGCCTGCAGTGGTCAGTACATGTCAAACGTGGTCCAAGGAAGGAAAAGCAGTGAACTGGCAACAGGGTCATTGGCAGCCAAGGATCACCGATGCACGTTGGGAGTGACGGCTGGCCCAACTACAGCTTCTGTACTTCAAAATTGCTGATAAAGCTTATAGGTGGTTCAGATAGAAAGGTGTCAGAGTACGCAGTGCATCCGTTTGCTGTGCACGGGGCTGTGTGGCCGCAGACAAGTCAGAGTCTAAAAGCCCCAAGAATGGGCACATGAGCATCAGAACTGGACCACGGAGCAAAGGAAGAAAGTGGCCTGCTCTGATGAATCACGTTTTCTTTTACATCAGGAGGATGGCCGAGTTAGGGACAAGGTAAATTATATATACATGTTATATACAGGAGTTTTTGTCGCACTGATGTTTGTTTAAGTGTTCCTTTTTTTCTGATGTTTGTTTTTATTTATTTATTTGACGGTATAGAAAGGGAATGTGGCAACGTGATTAACGGCCGCTCTGAGTGAAGCACTGGAAGGTGTGGAGGCATTCACAGACTTCTGTTTAGGAATTGCACACCAGAAATGTCAAGAGGACATGTAACATTAACTTTCTGTAACCAATATTGTCTGCATGAAACTGCAAAAATGAGTTTTTAATCGTAAACTGATCATTCATGATTGAGTGTGGCTCCATACCGCAGCTCCATTTCTTGGTCGCAACTGTGCAGACTGACTGAATTTTGGTTTCATTTTTGTTCAACAAGAGGAAATGAATTCGCGTTGTCCAGATTATATACAGGAGATTTCTTTCTTCAGGAGATCAATGGTGCATGAAACTTGGTAAACTGATGTGTTGAAACAGCCTCACCAGTAAATTTTTAACTACATTTTAAAAAGCTGGTATGCACGTGCATCATGTCCGTGTCTGGGAGCCACACCCCAAATCTAACAGGACGCAGGCCATTTTAAACTGACTGTGACAGTTTTCGCCATTTCCATGGCTCATATTTGAACAAATTGCTCCAAGAGGTTTGATCAGATCCACTTGAAATTTACACAGTGTATACAAAGACCTTGAGGCTAAAAAGTTATGTAATGCTCAATCAATAAGGTCACTGGTGTGGCTGCACTGAGGCCTTGAATTTACATGTTTTGCCACCAAACAGGCAGTGGATTGTAAAATCAGCTGTACGTAATTTAATCTGATTTTTTTTTTTTTTTGACATTTTACTGCTTTTCAAAGCGCTTGTCGCAGATTGGTCTGACAAATCAAATCTAAATGTACATGTATGTCACTATCAAACATGTGGTTTTAACATTTCAACAGGTTTATGGCTTTTTTTTTTCATTTATATTGTTGAGTTTTTTTTCTTTAATTGGAAACAATTAAGCAACAATTAAACCAACAATTAAAATGTTGGTATCATCCCCCTTCAGATCAAAATGGACTCACAGATGACCAAGCAGGCTCTGAACGAGATCGAGACCCGACACACTGAGATCATCAAGCTGGAAAACAGCATCCGCGAGTTGCATGACATGTTCGTTGACATGGCCATGCTGGTGGAGAGCCAGGTATGCAGCGCAGGAACCGCATATGACGGAAAAAGTTTGAGACCATGTGGATGCTAAACTTCACTCTGTTCATGTGTGTTAAGGGAGAGATGATTGACAGAATTGAGTACAACGTGGAGCACTCAGTTGACTACGTCGAACGAGCCGTTTCAGACACCAAGAAGGCTGTCAAATACCAGAGCCAGGCTCGCAAGGTAACCTCAACACCTTCAAACGAGCCTAACTTTAACCACAACTAAAATACGGGGAGCTTTGCTTTGAGAAGAGAGTCAGCCAATCAGACGGCTTAGAAATGTGTTGCTGGGCTAATGAGGATGGGCTGAAGTTAGATCAAAACATCTGACTGACGTTTTCGATTCAAGATGGGATTGCATGTGATGTATATGATGTACAATCATATCCAAAAATTTGAAATGAAAATGCATTTGTATTTGTTGTCCTCACGTCAGAAGCAACAGTTCGAGGAAGAACTAGCAGTGTGTGTTCAACTGCGTGATTTTAATATCAGAGCCCAACAGATTCATCATCCAGCTGATTTTATTGGCCGATGTTAGTGTACTGATATTGACATATGGCTAACGGCAGAAAAATGGCAGATATATACTGAAATTAAGTTCTACTATAACACGTAACCAAGTTATTGGCTATCTGATATTTGCATGCCATATATACTTTATATATGGCTATGGTATATATATACAGACATACACACACACATACATACATACATATTCATATACAGTTGTTTTTGTATGTTTTTAATCTCCCTCAACTATTTCAGAGGCATCTTTGCACAACCTGCACCTTGGGTCTGGTCTACTGTGGTAGATCTTGGCCTCTTGGGCTCTTCTGCTTAGGGCCTGTTCTTGTGCGGTCATGATTAATGCCTCTGTGCCATCTGTTAGTCTGGCGTTTTCAAGCCATTGGTTGGACCTCTTCATATCAGCCATTCCCTCTATCTGACAGTGGTGCATGCCATGTAGGGCCTTGTCCTTCCGTCTTGCTTTGCCATGGGATATTCAGGTATTTGTAGCTGTCCGGATCATCTCCTACTCTGCCCTCTGGCAATTCCACCCTTTCAGTTGCAATCATCTTGCTCCTCTTTGATACCATCCGACCCCACTTGTCCAGTCTGAATTACTTGTCTATGTTGTTGCTGTAGACCCTGGTGGTGGTTTAATCAGTGACTCCATTTCTCATTCATTCCTTGCATACAGCTTGATGTCATCTGTATTGAGCAGGTGGCTGAATGTTACCCCACTTTTGGAATTGATGTCGTTTTCCGCTCTTTGTGATGATCTGGCTGAGGGGATTCAGACCTATGCTGGACAGCAGTGGCGACAGAATATCTGGATGTTGACTTGTGCGCTTGGCTTGAGCGGCGCTCAAGGACCATCTTCCACAGACCCATTTGAGTTCTTGATGAATGATGAGTGTCCTGTTGATGTTATGCCATTCTAGGTATTCCAGTAGCCATGTATGTGATCTCGGTGGACGACTGTGCCCCTTTCCTCGTGGTGCCTTTCTACAACTCTATTTGCTCGCTAACCTCTCTCTGTGCTCCCCTTATTTTAGCCTCTCGCCGTCTCTTCAAGCAAGAATAGTGTGCTTGGGTTGGGCTGTGTCCTTGTACCCAAGCATCTCAGGGATTACTGTTGCCATCCCGTGTATCAAATTATTGGTCTCTGTGATGGTTATGGTTGGGATTGTTTTCAACGTCGCATTCAGGTCTTTATAGAAGATCTTTTGAAGGTTCTTTGCAGCTCAGTTTCAGTTCTCTTTGGAGTTTTGAGATTTCCATCTAATGTAGGATCTTCGTGCTCAGGTCAGCTGCACTTGTGTTAAGGGTGCTTGGGTCTGCTGGGGCTTGGAACCTGACCTGACCTGACCTGACCTGGCTCCCCCTTGCTATAGACGTGTTGTTGTATTTCACTAATCTATAGTTGTGACAGTAGTAGTCGTGCAATGAGCTAACAGTTGTTTCTTTGTTAGTCTTGATGACGTGTTTCGAAATATAGGTCCCACATCCTTTGCATGTATATCCTTTCTCTGGGATTGCTTGAATCGCAATTCTGTGCTTTTCAACAGTTACTCAATTAACTACCTGTTACAAAGGAGGTATGCAGAACATTATCTCTGAATGCAGAAGATGGGCTGCAGCATCAGACAACATATGACAGACTACGGTCTCAACCTGCTCTTCTATTAAAGTGCCATGAGATGACTTCTGTTGTGACTTCTGTTGTGACTTGGCGCTATATAAATAAAATTTTGATTTTGATTTACAATGTGCACCTAAAACAGTCGTGTGTGTGTGTGTGTGTGTGTGCGTGCGTGCGTGCGTGCGTGCGTGCGTGCGTGCGTGTGTGCGTGCGTGTGTGTGTGTGTACGTGTTATTCATATTGTGTCTGCTCCAAAAATCAGTCAGGCTCTCATTAACGTGACTGGATTTTAAAACGCAAATGTCCATCATGTTGCTTCAGTCGTAAAATTACAAAATCTTCTTCCTCTGCTAAGATGTGTCTATTGTTGCCTTGCAGAAGAAGATCATGATCATCATCTGCTGCGTCATCCTGGGTGTTGTCCTGGCATCGACCATCGGTGGCACTCTGGGCTTCTAAGATGCCCTGCCACCTGCTGCTGTGACGACCAACACTGACCGACCGTCCAACCGACAGCCAGCAGAAAAAGGAAACACCAACGACGACAAGAACAACACAAAAACTTGAAACACAAATGCAAGACCGATAACCAATCAGCTAGAAAGAGATAACAGTCCATTCACAGATAAGAGGAAACACCAAGTGGTTGGGTGAGGTTCAAAAAACAAAGACAAAAAATACAATAGAAACGCCATCACATTATAGCTGACGTAAATGCATAGCATATATGAAAAGAGGGTACGAATAAACTTACTATTTATTACAGATGTACATGTAAATGTATTGAACATATGAAGCAACACGTGGGTTAGCTACCTATACAAATTATGACTATAATATCACATTTGTTCGTTTGTTTTGCATTTTTTCCTTATTTTTCAACAGTTTTCTTTCATTTTTTGGGCGTCTCCAAGGACAGTGATGGTGACCGCCGCTGGGTGAAAGTTCTGTGGGGACGAGCACTCTAGCACCAATATGTACATGTTTGCTCATTTCTTACTTAATTTCCCCATCCGACGGTTCTTGAAATGAGCAGATCATCACAGAACTGCTGAGCTACGTCCTGCCATAAGATGCTTGTCCCAGCGCTGCTTTCTGGAATCGCATGGTTCCGGAACGCAGACAAAAACAAAGAGAGGTTGCAAAATGCTGTCAGTAATTCAGGAGTGTTCCCGAACGCTGTTGGTAACTCAGCAGTGTTCTTGGAATGCTTGCAGTAATCTAGGAGTGTTCCAGAATGCTGTCAGTAATTCAGGAGTGTTCCGGAATGCAGGCCAAAATTCAGGAGTATTCCAGAATGCTGTCAGTAATTCAGGAGTGTTTTGAGAAGCTGTCAGTAATTCAGAAGTGTTCTGTGATGCTGTCAATACTTGAGGACTTTTTGGAATGCTGCCCTACAGGACGAGCACCCTGGAGCTCTAATATAACCAGTTTTGTCCCCTTGCTTCTGGCGGGAAGGACAAACCTCCCCATTGGCTCAGCTGCCTCTTTAAACCACTTCTCATTAGTTGCTCGGTCCCGTCATTCACCTCAGTCAGCCTATGAAATGATCTTAGACCGCAAGCGCGACCTGCCAGACGGCATTTAAATACAATGAGGTGACACAGCGCTCACTTAGGGTCGGCTGATCGGTTGGGAGAACTACAACCTGAGCTTGTGTGTCTTCAGAGTGAGGCAGGCTTCCATGATGATGACCTCCCCTTTTTGTCACACCAACCAAAGAGCAGGGGGAGAGAGGGCCTCTAGGTCTCTTGCTGAATTCGATTTACCAGCAGCACAGAATGTGACACTTGACTGACAGGTGAAAGATGGGAAGGACAGTGGTTTGGAAGGAGGAGGAGGGAGGGGCAGGGTGGGAGGAGATGGGCAGTCAATCTATGCAGTCTAGTTAACAGGAAGACAACTTGTCCCGCCTCCCTCACCTGAGATAGCCAATGAGAATGGAGGGTTTCATGTTACCACACTAAAAGGCTTATCACACCGGTTGCCGTAGAGGTATTGAAGTCGAGGTCGGTGGTCGTCTCCAGGCTGTCACGATCGTTCTTCCGGGAAGATACTAAAAAATGCAGAGAACACCTTCAAAAGTAAAGAAGAAAAACAAACCAAAACACAAAATTATGAAACCAGCGAGACTACAAATGCGAAAAGAAAATGTACTCAAACCTGAAGACGCTGGTGCGCCCTGCTGGTGGCAGTGTTGCAGTTATGCTGTTGCTTTTTGGTTTTTCAATGGGGAACGTTTGTTGCTTTGTTGTTCCGTGGTGCTGCTGTTTTAGTGCGTGCGTGACGTGTCCCGTGACGTATCAGCCGGACATCATGAGTAGTTTCCGTTTTTGTCTGTGTGGCGTGATGCATCTGCCTGAGTCCTCCTGCATCCCCGTATCTCCCGCCTGAGTGTTTGTGTGTGTTTGGGGATTGTGATTTTCAACTCACACCATTCGAATGCCTGAGTAACACAGGTGCTACTGAACAGGAGACTTTTCCTTTTTGTGAATTTTCTCTGTGGAAGGCGGAAACATGTAACACACACACACATTCACTCGCACCCACAACATGCACGGCTGTTCAAATATAGTTTCACACATACGGGAGATTCCCCCTCAACACACACACATTTGGCTACCCTGTTACACATAACGCCAGCGCTAGTGTTAGAATCCATAGCTTAGCATGCTGTAGAATCGTTAGCTTGTGTTTTTACATGTAGATGATGTAGAAGCTGTTTGTTGGAGATCGTTTTCATTTTAGACATGTTCAGCGTGTCCAGAGCAGTGTTGCAGAAAGAATAAATCTTGAATTAATAGCTTGACAAAGTACACTAACTTACAAATAGTGAGATTTTGGCAAACTGCTTAATTCGCTGATGCCCAACTTGCAAATGTAGAGCTAGAGTTTGTAAATTGAAGTAAATTGATGTTTCAAAATGTATTTTCTGTCAATCTGAATGCGTTAGCAATTTGCCATACAGCCACACAAAAACTAATGTAGCGTTTAGCGTTAGCGCTAACACTTTTTTAGACAAAGCTGACAGAAAATAATTAATGCCAATTAGAAATAAGCGTAATAAAAATAAGCAATCTAGTACGTATTACCTTCAATGCTGCTCCAAATTAGGGCAACGTACATGTACGTTTCATGTTCTAGACTCTACCCGTTAGGGAGCGCATGTTTGGTTTTGTTGCTGTTGGTGTGTTGAGACGTAACGCGAACATGTGTTGCCCCATACTGGACACACAGATGTGTTGGACGTTACTCAGCAGGATTGTGACTCCAACTTTAGATCAGCGGATGTTCTGAAGCAAGGTTGTACAGGCTCTGTGATACGGAGGTCCTTCTGCCTCTGTTGAGGCCTATGCTGGCTACACCACAATCATAGTCAGGCTAACACCACTTATAACTCGACAGAATCAGCCTACCTTACACTCGGTGTTCAAGCAATAAAGTCACTTTATTATTTGAGGAAAAGGTGTTTTTGCTGGTTAGCTGCGTCAAGATTTGTCCCATAATTTAGAAGCTATAGAGTTGCAGAATGAATGGTTATTTTGCACAAATGTTTAAGCGTTTCAAGAAACTGTACTGCTCTTATCATTGGTACAAAAGGACCACGTTAGAGAGTATGTCAGAGAATACTAAATTAACTGATGAAGAGTGAAAGCCCCTTTATAAGCTCTGAGAGGCTATGCTCCAACTAGAAGCTAACGTGCTTGACAAGTATCATGAGCAAACATCTGTGCCCAAAACACGAATGAAGACACGCATCCAGCAGCGAATGATGTGCTTCTTTATCACGGCTGTTAGCACTTTTGGCAGCGTGGAAAAGGAGATGTTAGAAAGTGACTTTTTGACTATGTGTGTGCGTGTGTGTGTGCGTGTGCTTGTGTGTGTGTGTGTTTCCTCTGAGGTCGTTAGCGCTGTTAGCTTTAGGTATTGCTAAAAGAAAAGCAAAGGGCAAGGTAATTTCACTTCAGGTGAGGATGAGAGTGAAGGGATTGTTTTTTTATTTAACTTCTCTTTTTCCCAAAACCAAAACTAAATTCTGTGTTCACCAAAGCTTAGCAAACAACTTCAGCACCTCCAAGCAGCAAAATCCAGTAGATGTTTGTTCACGAGTTGTCATTAGACATTGAATACTTAACCACGTCTGTCTGTTGTATTGTCAGTGTTCATGGCTGCATTCTGTCTACATAAGTGGTTTCTAGACTGTAGTTCAAACACTATATGAGCTAAATATCAGTTTTCCCCTGTATGTGTCTTAACTGCATTTCCCAGAAGCTTGTAGAAAGCTTAATTACAGTCATATCTGACGTGTTCAGGGAATAGACTATAACCTAACTGGCTTGTCTGTTGGCTGCTTGGAAAGTCAACAGATTGTACCTGCACCAATCACAGGGCTTCACTAATCTTTTGACAGGACACCACCGTTTTTTCATTCGGTTCTCAGTGGTCAGTGGTTGTCGAGGTGACATTATGGTCGTCGCGGTAGTCTTGTGAGGTCATGATTGCAGTGGATAAAGGTCTGTGATGTGAGGATGCCGTCGTAGCACCAGCCAGCATGTGGACACTGATGTCTGATTTGCCGTATGTGTGCGTTTAAAGTTCCCGACATTCATCGGGCTCTGCCGCCATCCTCCTCCCGGGAAAGAAAATATGGACGAATGCCACAAAACCATGAGACCACTAAGGTTGTATGGTGACAGTTAACCGTCCATATGTTCACTCCCTCATCCTGTCGTCTTCCTGTTTGTGTTGTAGGTGTTTTGTTGTACAAAAAGACGACGTTGAGGGCCTTCACCCAGCAGACTCCGCCCATCCTCTTCTGTGTAATAATGATAATAATAATTATAATAATAAAGGCATGCAAAAGCGTTGTGGAGTTTGCATGATGGTGTTTTTGTACCCCGACCTGCCCTTCATGTTGTGCACTTTACCGCTCACTGGACCTGTCTTTGGTTAACCCTTTAGCTAGCTAATTTAGCCGTCCCTACTTCTTCTAATCACGTTCCGTTCAGCACGTTTCCTGGTGACAGTTGGAACAATAACAGGATTTTAACTGGGTTTTTGTTGAAGACGGGGGTTGATAGTCAAATGTGAACCTGTGAAAGACAAGCTTTTCATATGTGCTGCCATCCCCCAATCTCTGACGTTAACCTCCAAGCACCCCCAGCCCCTCCCCCCGAGCCCTGCTAGGTTCCTCGCTGCCATATCGCCTGACCTCAGTGCTTGTTTGCTTCCATGCTTGTGATTTAGTGAAGGATTTGACCTCACAGTCGTTGATTATTATTACTATATGCCGTAGATGGGCTCACTAGCCCGTTGCTGCCATGTCACCCGGCCTTGTGTGTGTGTGTGCACCAGACTCGCCTCACCGCAGATAAGAGCATGCGT
>CAAKHG010013685.1:2915-21073 GCA_901007715.1 Dactylopterus volitans
TGCAATGTTGTGCAAAACTGAACAGGCCAAAATAATGTCACACACTGTTTCTGGGTGTTGTGCTTTAAGCTCTATGCCTTGCACGGGGCACCATTTGTTGAGCTCACACTGTCAGGCAGTGTTGATATCATAGGCCTTGCACACAGGCCTCATAAATGCTGTGCTTTAATTATTATCAAAAAATAGTAAAATATTATTATTGCGATAAATATTCACTATAAAAAAATAATAGAATTTAATTTTACATTAAATCCTCCTCGGAGCACCAGATAACCAATATTACAATTCAGTCTCAAAAGTTATTCTGTTAACACATAACTTGATAATTAATAAATAACTAGAACCAAATTACTTAACAGTAGCACAAGTGAAGGATTGGAGTTCTAACAGTTTATGTTGGCAGAATTCACTTTATACAACATCAAACAGACAAGGAAAAGAGAAGAGAGAACCCACGCAGGCACAGGGAGAGCATGCAAACTCCACATAGAAAGACCTCAGGCCGGGAGTCGAACCTGCGACCTTCTTGCTATGAGGCGACGGTGCTAACCACCGCACTGTCTTAGATTCAAGTCCTTGTACCACCTCTCTTGGAAAGAGAGAGTTCTTATAGACAGAACTTGAGTGTCAATGAATTTTGGGTGTAGCTGATATGGTTCTGTCTTCTTGCCCCTGACTTCAATGTCTGTCCCTGCTCTGAACACCCTAAAAAGAAAACAGTCACAACGCAACGAGACTACAGTTACTACAAGCGAGCAATCCCATTTTTCCCCTTTTTGTGAAATCTTGTAAAATATCTACTGTCATATGTTACTCTCGGTGTTCTAGTCTAGCTGAGTGCAGGAGGCATCAATGAATCCATCAGCAGTAGCTGTATGGTGTGTGTGTTTCTGTATTTTCACATTTACTCAGTTATGTGTACATTACCGTATACATTACATTTACTCAGTTATATTTACTGAATGGCATATAAAAAAATTGCTTTCAAAAACAAGTGGTGAAAAGGTGGCCTTTTTTAAAAATATTTAGCATTATTTTATAAAGAAAGAAAAGCTCAATTTAGCCTTGACGTGGTTCAGAATGTGTCATTTTACCAACAAAGTTAACTTCAAATTTATTATATTTGTATTATTCTATTGTAACAACAGATTTATATTCTCATCATAAACAGAGAACATATCACATGATTTACATGTGTTAAAGTACCACAAAGCTTATAATCTGATACAGGTATAGATTAGTGCTGAATACTAGAAAGACTGACACTAAAAACATTCACAGATTTAAACATATGAATGCATGTATTGAAATACATGACTTATGCACTCTTATCTATTATGCACAACATACAAAAAATAGCTTTTTTTATTT
Organism: Dactylopterus volitans; assembly: GCA_901007715.1. NCBI lineage: Eukaryota > Metazoa > Chordata > Actinopteri > Syngnathiformes > Dactylopteridae > Dactylopterus > Dactylopterus volitans. The sequence continues at coordinate 4,287 of CAAKHG010013685.1, forward strand.
TTACAAAGAACAGAAAAAATATTTTGTGATACTGAGATTTAGTAATGGTTTATTTCTACCAATTACTTTTTATATCTACTTTAATTCATGACAAAATGTAAAGGAAAATACTTTTTTAACATATCTCAATCAGTGACGATGATGTTACAGATCACTTTCAAATTGATTGATTAATTTAAGCAGCAGGGGAGAGGGAGGTTAGATGAATAAGGTATAGAAAATACTGATGGAAAGATAAAAGTCAATATTAAAATCATCATTATAATTTTAATTCAACCATGTTCACTTCTTATAATGTTCAACCCTTCATCTCATGATCAATAAACTTAAATCACCTGGTTTTCCCTGCATCACCCTCACTAACATTGGTTGCCAGCTGAACTTCATCTGATCCCTAATATAAAGCAGTGGACATGAATAAGGTTTCCAAAAATACTGATAGAAAAGTCTAGAACACAGACAGACAGTCTATAACTCCTTTCTAGATGTGCTAGGTACTCATGTATATGGGTTACGTTAATAGAAAATTCATGTTGTTTTACAACCACCTTAAATATTTAGTATCAAATTGCTTTGTCTGTTATTGGAAAATGCCATATTTTTTCGCCAGCCAACATTTGCTAGTAACGTGAATAGTAACAACATTTACATTACCTAACAATGTTTACCTAGCAAGAGCATACAACATCAGCTTAATATCAACAAGTCTAGACAGAAAATATGTATCCTCCTGGACAAAACTATTAACAACTCACATTTCCTTTTTTTCTTTTCTTTTCTGTGTGAAAAAAGCGCTTAGACTGAACTGCTGCTGTTGCTTCATTCTAACCTCTGTCGGGCCCGGCCTCTGCTGCTTTGTTGCTTGCAGGTAGCTGTGTGTCCGCTGACGGTCCTCTTCCTTCGACCCCATGTGGTCAACTATCACGTCTTTTATTCACTGCCTACCCCATGCACACCGAGCACAGGTGCATCCATTTACAATCAAGTGCAAGCCAAAAAGCCCTCCCACAACATCGCGCAAAATGAACCCTCACTCCTCCTATCTCTCATCACAATACTATATTGTGTGAATGTGTGTGCATGACTTTTTTATGGAATCACTGTTAAAAATGTTGTTAAATAAACTGAACTGATTTTGTATGCTGGACCCAGTGTCAAGCTTTCATCAGTAGCCGAACTTGTGTGTTTAAACCACTCAGCTAAAGGTTAACATAAATTCTCCAGGTGGAATTCCTAGAGTGGTGTTGTTGGTAACCGGTAATCAATTTCATATTAATTCCTTTATTAGCTGTTTTCTGATCCAAAATCATAAAGGTAATTAACTAAATCACATTATGCTATTGTCTGCCTTCCCAAGCTCGCCACACATGCATCAGGCACCTCTGTCTAAAATGTATTACATCTTCTTATCAACTAGTCCAGTGGATTTCAAACTTTTTTGCCCAAGACACACCAAAGGCCAAAGCCAAAATCGCCGGCTGATGCCAGTGGAAACATGTCCATGGAGCCTTGTTTCAAAGCCTCTTGCCACAGGGTAAGCTTGCTCATGAACACCCAAATTTTTTCTGTGGATGACAGAATGTTTTCATTCCTGCCCTGGAGTTTGATGTTTAACTCATTGAGACGTCCAAATATGTCCGCAAGGTAAGCCAGCTTGGCACGCCATCTTTCATCTACGAGCTTCTGTTTATGAGGGACAGGGTGTTCATTTGAAATTCAACAACCTCTTCAAGAAGCTCATACAGACGTGACAGTACTTTCCCCCTTGAGAGCCAGTGCACCTCGGTGTGGAGAATGAGGCTGTGGTGGTCGGCTCCCATTTCAGCGGACAGTTGGGAGAAGAGACGGGTCTTCAGTGGCCTTGATTTTATGTAATTCACAGTCTGCACAGCCTCATCCACCACCTCAGCCAACTCAGGGGGCATTGTTTTGGCAACTAATGCCTCCCGTTGCAGAATACAGTGGCTCGTGACAATTTGGGGGTTTTCAGCTTTTATTTTTGCAATAAATCCTCTCACTCTCCCCGTCATGTATGCTGCACCATCTGTGCAAACACTGAAACACATATCCCAGGTCAAACTTTTCTCTTTTAAATAGTTATCACCTTGAATATTTCCTCTCCCGTTGTATGGTTTTCCATTTCTTTGCAGGAGAGACAAGTTTCTTTGATAGAATCCCCATCAACATATCTGATGTTTGCCAGTAGGTGTGCAGCTGACACATGTCAGTGGATTAATCTATTTGTAGAGAAAATCTGCCGCTCACTCGCACTTTCTCTGACAGGTTTTGCTCAATGTCCTCTGACGTGCCATCAATTCTCCTTTTAGTGGTGTTATAAGAAGATGGTATTTCTGTATTTATTTGCGGCTCCTGGACCGAGCATGGCAACTTTTCTACAAGCAGGGAGAATGAGTGTCTCTGCTATTGTTTGAGTTTTTTCTGCTTTGCAATAAGCTCTGCCAGCAAATAACTAGCCTCCATCGCTTTATCAGATACTTTCATACAATCTAACAGTCGTTCTTGCTGTTTCTGGTTAGAATCCTGCATTCTTTGAAAGTATATGTCCCTGTCTGTGAGGAAGGGATGCTTAGTTTGCAGGTGTCTTTTAAGCTTACTAGGCACAATGTTACCGTTAGACCTCCTGACAGATGACACACTCGAGCTGGGGGTTGTTGACATTCCGGAACAGTCCGTTCCAGCTGAATCCATATGCAAGGTAGCTTTTGTGATATTGTCTGTTTAGAATTTTCTTTTTCTTTTCTTTTGGCGGTTGGTCGACTGCACTGCTGGCTGGTTCTGGCGTCTTTCTAATAAGAAAATGATCCATTTTGCCACTCAAATGGCTCTTTATTCCTTGTTTGTTGTTGCTGTGATTTGATGTGTCACACAGTAATTCCCTCCTACTCCTACCCCGCCTCTCTTGTTCCACGCATACAGTGAAAATGTGTTATTTCGAAAATAATTAGTGTTAGTTTTGTTTATAGCATTTACATCTGTAATTATAGCCTAAAAATAATGCACATTAAGTATTTATATAGGCCATATTTCATTTAACAGTTCATTCATAAATGTGTGCATAGTTAAGCAGTAACAATATACAGCTATCACAAAATCCCATGGCACACCTGGACACTTTTCGCGGCACACCATTTGGGAACTACAGGTTTAAAGATATAACAGAAATCTCGGAATTTAGAAAAGACATGAAGCTGAACTTAACTTAAATAACTCTTTCTTATAAGACAATAACTAACCTTTTAATAAGTAAACTTAAGTTTGAGGTTCCTGTAATAAAAAAGTTTTCACTCCAACAATTGTTCAGTGAAGTATCTTGGTAGGTTAGTGTTCATTTTTTCAGTTCGATCCGTTTCCCGTTAATGAAATCGAAAGGGAAATATGCCGTCATCCCGGCTTTCCTCGCATCTTGAATCCGCAGCCATAAAGCTTCCCTGGCCTGTTTATCTGCCATGGTTAGATCTTCAGAAAAATGAACTCCAGCCTCCTTACATGCAGCAGACTCCTTCATCAACTGAGGGTTACGACTGTAACTATGGTTCTATGAGTCCCGGATGAACGCCAGGTAGTGCTTTAAGCACTGGATATCTGATATCCGTGCGCAAGCACATGTCGAGCCCAAGTAACAACAATGTCACCTGTGACCCCTGCATGATCCCCTGGAAGCTATATCTTCCGGCGTCAGCAGGTGATCGGTTCCTAGAATCTTCTCACGAGAGCATGAGGATTCTGAGTGACCAAAAGGCCTGGCGGTCATCTGAGATTCATAGAACCGTAGTTACACTCGTAACTCTTGTTCTATTTCGTCCCTCAATGACCGCCAGGCGGTGCTTTAAGCACTGGATGACAAATACCAACAACGTCACAAAGAAGCCTGGCCACCCACCTCACTGACCAGAGGCAGAAGAACCTGGGAGCAGAACCACACCCAACCGATGGGGAGTGGCAACATTGATCCTGTAGAATTGGGAGAATGTGTCAGGTGACGTCCACGAAGCTGCAGTGCAGCTGTTCTCTAGAGGCACCCCCTTAAGGGGAGCCAATGAAGCTGAAGCACCCCTGGTGGAATGGCACCTCACTCCCACTGGCAAGGGGCGGCCACTGACCCCATAGGCATGCTTGATGGTGTCCACCACCCAGTGGGATAGGAGCTGTTTAGAAAGACCACAACCTTGGTTAGGGCCACCATGACAGATAAAAAGCTGCTCTGATCGTTGCACAGAGGTCGTAGCGTCAGTACCAGCAGCAAAGGCCGTACCGAGCACAATCCTCTGCTGGCTGGGGGTTGAACCGGGCAACGATTAACATGTGTACGTGGCAGGACCTTGGGCAGGAACGCCATGTTCGGCCACAGCGTAACTCCTGAGTTATCAGGGTTCCATCTCAGGCAGGACCCACTGACTGACAGGGCATGTAATTCGCCGACTCGTTTAGCCGACGTTATGGCGAGGAGAAAAGCTGTCTTCATCAACAGCCACTTTAGGTCCGCCTGGGCCTAAGGCTCAAAGGGAGGAGAAGAGAAGGCACCCATTACCAGGGGAAGATTCCATACTGGCACCCTCGGGGCTCTCGGGGATGCAGCCTCAGAGCCCCCCTGAGAAAGAGAGAAACCAACCTGTGGCACCCCACGGTGGCATTTTCAACCCAGACATGCTGTGATGAAATGGCCATCACATACACCTTCAAAGTGGACTGAGCACGGCCACCATCCAGGAGGGACTGAGGGAACTCCAGGATCGTGGCCACGGGGCAAAGCACTTGGTCCTTTGCCCTGCCTGCACGCCAGACAGAGAATCTCCTCCACCTGCCCACATATTGGAGGCGGGTGGATGGTGCACGGGCATTCAAGATGGTAGTCCTGACAGGGTCAGTACAGCCTGACACTAACGGGTCGGACCCTAAAGAGGCCAGACCCAGAGCTGAAGGCGATGGGGGTTGGGGTGCCAAACCTGACCCTCCAGCTGGTACAGAAGGTCCCTCCGGCTGGGCAGGCGACATGGAGAGCTACAGCAGAGCCTCCGCAGCAGTGGAAACCTTGGTTTCCCTGGCCAGAGGGGGGCCACCAGGAGGAGCCTGTGACCCCTCTGAAGGACCCTCTGCAATGTTGGCAGGATCAAAGGTAGTCAGGGAAATGCATACAGGAGCTCGTTGGGCCACTCGTGCCCTAGGGGATCCTGACCCAGAGGACTGGTCTCTTCTGTCCAAGAGAACCAGAGGGGGCAGTGAGCCAAGTCGTGTAAGGCAAAGAGGTCCACCACTGCTCTGCCGAAGAGGGCCCAAATCGCCTCCACGACCTCCAGATGAAGCCGCCACTCTCCCAGTGTAGGCTTGCACCAGGAAAGGAAGTCCGCCACCTGATTCTTCTCCCCCAGCAGGTACATTGCCCGTAGACTGGACAGATGAGGAGCAGCCCAAGTTAGAAGGCCCTGGGATACCCGCAGCAGCCATGCAGACCTGGTGCCCCCATGATGGTTGATCTGAGAGACAGTGGACATGTTGTCTGACTGAACCAGCACGTGTCCCCCCCACAGGTGTGGTTAAAAGTGCTCGAGTGCAAGGTGTACAGCCCGGAGCTCCAGCACGTTGATGTGGTGTGTGCAGTCCCGGGCAGACCACTGTCCTTGGGCAGGCCTGCCATGCCAAACATCACCCAACCCTGAGAGGGAGGCATGACGACAGTCTCCCAAAAGGATGGAATAGCGCCTAAAGGCATGCCCCCTAGCAGGAATTCCCAATCTTACCAGGGTGCCAGGGCACAAACACACATCTGTGACACCCTGACCAGCCTGCATCTGCGTCTCTTGGCATCCAGGTTAAGGCTGTTAAGCCACATTTGCAGGGGCGCAGCAACAGCAGGCCCAAACAGGCACAACAGGCGAGGCGGCTCTCAGTTTGCCCAAAAGCTGCAGCAACTGTATGTAAGGCAGCCGCTTGCCCTTCCCTTGGAAGGAGCTGCAGGATGTTGCTCATGCGCCACGGTGAAAGACAGGCGCTAACGGCCACCAAGTTGAGCACCAATCCCAGGTAAGCGACTCGCTGGGAAGGAACCAGACAGCTCTTTCCGCTGTTCACGGTGAGCCCCAGTCTGGCCACGTGCAACAAAAGGAGGGCTGTGTCCTCTACCACCTGGTCTTGGGATGGTGCGCATTCCAGCCAGTCCAGGTACGGCAGAATCTTCATACCCCATGCCTGCAGAGGAGCAAGGGCTGCTGCCATGCACCTGGTGAAAACTCTCAGGGACACAGAGCCCCAACAGGAGCACCCTGAACTGATAATGGCGGCCCTGGTAGGCAAACCTCAGGAATTGCTGGTGATGTGCCACCTTCGGCACATGAAAATAAGCGTCCTTTAGGTCCACAGTTGTAAACCATTCCCCCTGACCAACCGCATGCAGAGCATCTGCTGTGGTCAGCAGCCAAGTAGCTCCCCTGTTCCACTGGCGCCTGACGAAGAACCTTACGAGCAGTCTCAAAAAGTCTAGAGTCTGTCTGCAAGAAATCAGATTTCTTGGGAATATTGTATCTGGAAAAGGAGTCATTGCAGGGTTTTATCAGGTCTTATCCTGTGGCAACAAACCTGAAAAGTTTAGTGGTTCTTAGGGCTCGCTGGGTGGTACCATAAATTAGATTTCTCAAAGATTGCTCAGCCCTTGAGTGACCTGAAAAAGAAAGGAAGACCTTTCATGTGTAGCCAGCTTTGACCAGCTCAAATCGCCAAATTACATCACTGGGTCACCCAAATCCAGAGCTTCCTTTCTCAGTCCTTACAGATGCAAGCGATTAAGGTCTGGGAGCTGTGCTTACTCAAAGAACAGATGATTGTACTAAAGAGGTTCTTGGTTATACAAGTGAACACTAAACTGAGCTGAAAGGAATTATTCAGAACAGAAGTAGTCATACCACTCAGACTGCTAAACTAATAATGGAATATGGATAATGGAAACGCAAAAAATATTAGACATGCTGCAAGAAAGCACAGAAGAAGAGAACTTCATAGGGTTTTGAAAAAGGAAACCGGTGAACATCTGAATTACCAGTAAACATGGTCTGGGGGGAGAGTGTGGCAGAAATGCAAAACAGCAGAAAGGGAGGTGGGGCATAGGAGTGTGAGTGGAAAAAAAAGTGAGTTAACAACTGAGTGACACCTGTGAGCTAGGGGAGGGAAGCTACTGACACAAGCAGCAAGGAGAACAGAACGGAGTGAGAGTGAGAAGAGCAAAGAAAAGAAATCCAGGTTCATTCAAATCTGCCTGCTAATTCAAGAAAATGAGTGAAATAAATATCATAAAAAGAAGAAAGCAGCCAAAGGGAAAGAGAGAAGTTGGATTCATTGGAGGACACTGGAAATCCATGGCCTGAGAAGTGGTAAGGATCCCAGGAGTCTATAGGAGGAAAAAGTTTCCTGTGTGCCCTGCCCCTGCATATTTGGACTCCATACCTGCCTGGGCTGGAGAAAACCCCATATAAAGGGCTAAGCACCGACCATCGCTCTCCAGGTTTAACCTGTGTCCCTTTTAACCCAAAACAGCCTAAACCATTTTCCACTCTGCGTTACCAAATGAGAACTTTATGGTAGCTAGCAAAAGCAGAACTTATAAATTATCTTTTTTTTCCACATTAGTGCTTGTAGAATCAGTTATTAATGGCAAGACTATCTGTCCGTTGATGTAGGCAAATGGGCCTCAGAACATGGTCTTACAGCCGCCTCTTTTTGCTTGTTCAGCTTTTGGCCAAACAGCTTTTCTTGTTTATTGGTCTTCTTTGGTGAGGTCTTCTGCGAATTGGATCTTGAGGTCTTTGTAAACACTGTGGAATTTTGTTGTTCGCCACATTTCATCCCTGTAGAGCCTTCCTGTGAACTACATGATGATCTGTTGGGGACGGTTTGGGCCAAGTCAGTGCAGAGGCCAGACTAGAGGGTTAGCAACAAAAATTTATGTCAGCTCATTTTGTGTGCCATTCCTACTGAAAATGATAGGATTTAATACCAAACCAATTTTAATTGATAAAGAATGTAACTGGAAAACTGGTGACATTTGCTTGGAATGTCAATTCATTTAACAGAATAAAGAAATTAATTCCACCCCTCTGTGGTCCATCACCTTATTGTGGTGGAGGCGTTTGAGTGTCCTCATGATCCCAGTCTTGGGTGAAGGGTCAGACAAAGAATGGTCCACCCATATGGAAAGACAAAGAACAAAGGACCAGTGTAACCTGCCCTGAGAATTACTGGGGTCCAGTCCTGGAGCCAGGCCTGTGGAAGGGGCCGTCGGCATGCATCTGGTGGCCAGGCCTTTGTCCATGGGGTCCGGCGGGCCCAGCTTGAATCAGTGATATGGGTCCGTCTTCCAGCAGGCCCATCACCCGCAGGAGGAACTATGAGTCCGGTGCTTTGTGAATCAGACAGCAGGCTAAGGCGGGGGCATTGGCATTCTGATTCCCAGCTACAGTGTGTAAACTGGTTATAGGGAGATGGAATGTCGTCTCGCTGGCGGGGAAGGAGCCTGAGCTGGTGCAGCAGGCTGAGCGTTTCCAACTAAATATAGTCGGCCTAATCTCAACGCACAGCCTGGGTTCTGGAACCAAATTCCTCAACAGGTGTTGGACCCTCTTCTATGCTATAGTTGTCCCAGGTGAGAGGCTTAGGACAGATGTGTGGCTGCTCTTAGCCTCTGGCTCTCGGCCTCTACGTTGGAGTTCACCCTGCTGGACAAAAAGGTAGCTTCCCTGCACTTTCCGGTTGGGGAACGGGTACCCGACAGTTACAGCAGTTCAGAAATCCATCATTTTCAGAATGTTAGGAAGATAAAATGGCTCAGTCGAGTTGTGGTCTGAGTTTCAGAGTGATAAACTAAGACCATCCGTGCTGTGACTTAAAACAAAAAACATGGGCAGTTCTTAACCACACATAATTGGCTTTATATGAGGACAAATATAAGAATCATTTTAAGAGGTATTTTGTTTAAAAATAAGAATACAAAAGTCTTTCAGTATTTTTTCCACAGAGCTCAGTAATTGCATTATACAGCACTTCATGAGTGAGCAACTTTCAGGAATATACCAACCTCCACTTATCACATGACATGACTGCACCAACAGGGTATTCTTTTAAAGGTTGGTACCTATTCATTTTTCAAGCAGATTTGTCTTCACAACATGCATGTTATTAAAGGGCTGATAAGGCATTTTCTATATTCAGCAATTAGCTTTGGTTTGAAATGTAAATCAAGTGAGTTTTCTTTAGACAGCATGTTAATTATTAACAGCTAGTTTGTTCCATAGTATAAAAAAGAAAAAAAAAACTGTTACAATTTCATTCACTTCCATGATACTGAAGAGGCAGCTGTGTGACAGTGATCAAAACTTTGTTCATTTTCATTAAATGTATTTTACCATATGTCAATGTCTGGAAGTGTGAGGTGACCAGCACCTCCAGTCTCTGCTCTAGTAGCTGAACATCTGTTGTGCAGAGCTGTTCTGCTGCTGAGGAGTGGGTGGCTGGTTCTGACATGATCGGCCTGCCTCCGGCCCCTGCCTCTGGACATCCTCACTCTCTCCCTGGTCACCCTCCACCACAGAGGTGACTTGGTTGCCATCAGTTGCTGGTACAGGCCTCCAGGCCAGAGTTGGGGCCTCCAGCTGGTGGCTCATTGGGTTTACAAGGGTGGTGAGGTTGATGAAGTGGGCAACTGACTGAGTCACTGGGCCTCCGCCAGGACCCATTGTCTCTGGGACAAGTTCGGTGGGTCGGTTGTGGAGCATGGCGGAGCCACTGACGGTGTCAAAGGTGACAGTGATAATGGAGTTGTCCAATGTGAGGGGCCGCTCACTGGCTCCCAGGTGACCCACTGCTACAGGCTGTAGGCTGGTGAACTGGGTTGAGGCATGGCTGGTGATAGGTGTGACAGTAATGTTGGTCAGCCCCACTGAGCTGTTGGGAGAGGAGGCGGATGGAGGACTGGGGTCGGCAAGTACCACTACCTGAAATGGCATCAAATGGATAAGAACAGCAGCATTATGTGAAAACAGCAACACAATCTACCAACAAACAGAATGAGTTAAAACAACTAATTTTTATTTGTCAAATGTTGGCATGTCGCTAAATATAGTATCACATTTAAGCATTCTTTTTTTTTCTTCTCTTCAGTCTTTGATTTCTACAGGTTTGGCCATATTTTTGAATTTAAGGTTTGAAATGGGTTTGCATATAAACACATTTGAAAAACCTTTTAAAATTAATTTATCACCCAGAAATACTTTTGAGCATATGAAAAGAACTTTTAAAAAAAACATTATATCATATGACATCAACTGCTGAAAATTGAGTTTCAATCTAAATTTATCACCTCTTTTAACTGAATTCTGAACAGCGGGAATTGCATTTCTTGCAAACAGGAAGTGAATTAACTGCTAATTGAAAAAGGCACAAAAAAAATGTCAAGCAGACTTTGGAACTTTTGTGAGAAACAGTCCAAGTTTTTGCAGTTTTCTTCTTCTATCAACCTTTTTAATTGCAATACTTTAAAATGTAAATTAATACACATTTATGGAGACGGTTATGCAATATAAAATATTAAACATTATACACACCATGTCATTCAATATAAATTCCTTCATTGCTTGATTTTAAAGTTTTTAATATCAGGAAAAGCTGCTGCTTGATGCAATTGTCTAATATTATTACACTTTTTAAAATCCAGTACGAATGATAAATATATCTAAACTTTTTTAATTCATTATCACTCATTCACATTATCAGTATTTATGCCTCTTTACCATTAAGAACATTATTACTAAAATAGAAAATCTACAGCATGAAGTATTACAGATACCAATGATAACACTATTTTACTACTACAAATATCAAGCATTAAGCCTTTTTTTTTTAAAATTGATTTCTTCTGTTTTCAATCAACAATGACATTTGGCCTGTTTATTGTAAAACTTTTCTGACAATATGAAAATCTACCTGCTGGATACTCTGCACAGCAGAGCTTGTTTCAGTTTCATCACCAACGATGACAGCGTTAAATTCTCTCATGGATTCGTGCCTGGGCTCCGTGAAATCAACGTATTCATCTGATTCAGAGAGCTCTGGCTCAGCTGTAACTCTCTGCTTCTTCTTGGTGTAGCGGGACTGCCGACTAGGTCTTTCCTGGAACATGCCATCTTTCTCCAGGGTCAGGGTTGGCTGGGAAAGATGATGAGAATGACTGAACAGCCTATCTCATATTCTGACAACCGTTTCCTTTCTACACACAACAGTATTTTTGTCTGTAAATAACAGTAAACATTGAGTGGTCCGCTAACTGGCTTATCTAGTTCCAACTCACTTGGGGGAAGAGATGTATCCTGCCTGATCATCCACTAAAGCCACAGCATCCCGCTAGTACAAATACAAGGAAGCACCTATCCACCCACCGCTATCTGACCCAGAAGTTTTGCAACTGCTCTGCTCAGGACTAATGTTGGCTGCTAGGGACAGTTAAATCTGTTGGATTTTTTTCCAGAGAAGAAGGCACCCAAAGATGCTAAACGTGGTTTATTTTTTTTGGCCAACAATGTTGGTGAGGTGTTTTTCCACCTTTTTCACCATTTCAGACGATTCTTTCCTCAACAAAGTTTAATACAAAGAGGGATTTTCCACTCAGCAGTTGCTAAAAGATAGGGCTGTCCCATCTGTAAAATGCTGTATTGAGGTAACCTATCACTATAATGTTCGTTTTGCATTGACAATTAGACAAAATGGCTTGTGTATATAGTTTTGCTGCAGACATGGGGCATATCCACGTAAGTACAGGTAAAATGAGGTTACATATATGAATTCATATAAACCATATCCACTCAAATTTTTTTTTTTTTTTGCAAATTTGTGCCACAGCTGGCTTGTCTTATGGATAAAGTTAAGGGCTTTATAAAAGGGCCAGTATTTTAATGTAATGTGAATCAGACAGAGCTACTATACTGGAATCCATGAATAAAAATATGAAACTGGAGATGCGCATAATAAGGTCCCCCTTTAATGTAACCTGCACAATGCTGATAGATGAGTCATTGATTGTTGAAGTTTCTTGAAGGTCATCAAATTCATCAATTCTGACAGACACCACCTACAGGTAAAAATGAGACAAATGACAGCTCAACAAGTACTACTTTTAGAATTTAATAATACCAACTGTTTCAATAGGACTGTCTCAACTCACTTCAGGGTGTTTGCGGCGGAGGTGTCGGTTCATGGATGCGCGGGTGGACACTTTAGTCCCACATAGGTGACATGACTGGGCCTCCACCTTCTCATGGGTCAGGTGGACATGCTTCTGCAGCATGTACTCTGTCAGGTACTTCTTATCACAAGTTGCACATGTCCATGTCTTGCCCACTGCAGTGAGAGACAGGGAATTGAGGACGTCCAGCATGCCCAGCATGCAAAAGACGGTCTCCAAAAAAACAATCTGCACCACCAGTAGAGATATTACATTTACAGTTTTGATTAAATTCCTTTACCCTTACACAGATTATGAGAGAAGAGGTTGTCATCTGAATAACAAATATAGAATACATCAAGAAATAGTAGTGTTATATGTAATAGTTGACCATTACAGTTATAATTCAAATGCTTAAGAGATATAAGGTATTATGCTAAAATAACATATCATATCTTATTTGTTAAATCCCTACAAAAGTGTAAATCTGCGGTGTTATGAGGGGTCATGTATTGGTCTATTGCTTAGCCAGTACTACCCGTGGCAAAAATTATGGAATCACCACTCTTGGAGGATATTCATTAGGTTGTTTAATCTTTTAGAAAACAGTAACTCACAGACATGCCACAAAACCTAAAATTATTAAAAATGCCAACCTTCTTACAAAGAAAAAAACACGAAAGGAAACTGTTGTAGTTAGTCACAAATGCTTTTTTAGATCAAGCACAGGAAAAAAATGGAATCACTCAATTCTGAAGAAAATGTTATGGAATCACCCTGTAACTTGCAGTTCTAAAACAAAAACCTGCATCAGATTAAATCTAATAATTAGTCTCCAGTTAATGAGGGCTCACTCTTGGAAAGCTGTTGCACCAAGAGGATTGAAATGAATCAGGGCTCCAACAGATGTCAGTTAAAACAAAGTGGAGGATTATAAAGCTTCTTCAAGAAGGTAAATCACCACGGAATGTTGCAAAATATGTTGGTTGTTGCCAGTCAGCTAAGTCCAAAACATGAACCAAGTACAAAAAAATGGGAAGGTTGTAAAAGGGAAGCATACTGGTTGACCAAGGAAGACATTCAAGCATCAACATAGAAAACTTAAATACGTGGAACAAATGAGGAACAAATGGGCATAAACTAGAGTTGATGTCTGTGACCAAACTTTAAGAAATTGTCGCTGGTGGTGTGTGGGGGCCCGTGGTATTTTCTACTAAACAATTGAATGAACATGCTCCAAGAGTGGTGATACCTTTTGCCAGGGATTACTGATGAGTTTTCCTACTTTCCTTATCTTAACATCCAAATGTCATTATCGATACTTAATTTCCTTCAGGCAACAATTTTTGTTTTCCTTACCACATTTCCTGTTTGCCTTGCCTTTGCTATCTCTAGCAAACATTCAGTTTAAAAGAACACAAGCCATTATACCATGCTGAAAATTATTTTTTTTTAATTTGTTTGACATTGTGATGGCCAGTGGCCAACCTAAATCTCATAAATCTCAAGCAAGCATCTTTTCTTGAAGACAAGAAACATGCAGTTAAGGTTTCATAAAATTTTTTACAGTTATGTATTCCAGCAAATAATGCATCATGATATCAGACACTTGCCTGTATGGATGAGCTTGTGTGTCTCTAAAGTCGTTCTTTCACTGAAAGTCTTTCCGCACAGCTCACACATGAAGTCCTTTATACCTGCAGGAAAATTGTTACGTGCATGAAGCAATAACTGTGAATATATCATTGTAAATGTTGTAGTGAAAATACTTTTTGTGTAATACACAAGTTTTTATTTTCTTACAGCTTTTGTGAACTTATAACATACATTTTAACTCACCTGTATGTCTCTTGTAATGTTTCAGCATGTTGACCTTCTGGGCAAACTTTCGGTTACATTCCTTACATTCATATTCTTTGATGCCCTTGTGAAGCTTCATGTGGTGCCTCAGTGCATGCTTGGTCTTCATGCCTGTTGGGCAAAATGTTTCCACAATGTTGTAACCATCCAAACACCGACTACATTGTGTTCATGATGTTTACAGTTAGGAAAAACAAGAACCTCACCTTTCCCACACTCTGCACACAGGAAGTCTCGGATGTCCTCATGAACCCTGAGGTGCTCCTTCAGCATGTCTTTCCTCGCAAATGATTTGCCACACTTATCACAGCTGTGGCTCTTCACACCTGATTAATCACACATTGAATGAACATTGTACAACAGTGATATTACAAAAAGAATATATATATTTTTTAAATTAAATTTAAATGTATGTAAAAGATCTCATGGTCTTCTGCTTGTTCTGGTTATGGGTCGCAGTCATGCCGATCCCAGCTGACAATGGGGCGGGGGGACACCCTGGACAAGTCGCCAGCTCATCGCAGGGTAACATGAAGGACAGACAACCACTCACACTCACACTCACTTTTGAGAAGCCAGTTAACCTCAGCATGCTTTTTGGAGGTGGGAGAAAGCCTAAGTACATGGAGAGAACCCACGCAGAATCGAACCTGCAGCCTTCTTGCTATGAGGCAACAGTGCTAACCACCACACCACCATATGTAAAACAGTTAATGTAAAATATTTAACTTTTTCCCTATTTGTCACTCTGGAATCTTCCTCTTACAGATACATACAGTATGTGTAAATTGTTTTGAGTCATTTCTGAAATTTTCATTTCACTGTACACATAAGTATATGAATGAATTTTCCTGGATGTTACTGTCGACACTGACGGTCTTTCATTTCATAAGCAGCTGAAACAATATTCAAATTAAAAAGATGTATCTTGAAACACCTTTTTTTCCTATAATTGCTTTTATAATTTTGTAAACCCTGTTTATTTATTATGTTTCCTCTGCCCTACACTTTGTAAGTCTGCATATTGCTTTTTTTCTCTTCAGATTGTTTTTTTTTAATATAGTTTTTTATCTGCACTGGAAAGGCTTGCACCTTACTTTTCATTGTACTTGTCACAATGACAATAAAGGAATCTGTAATCTGTAATTATAGGCAAAGCAGAGATGAGACAAAAGCTGCTTTGGCTAGGTCTCTCTTGCAAAAGAGATTTCTTATCTCAATGGGACCTTCTGGTTAAATAAAGGTTAAATGAAAAAAAAAAACTATCTAAAGATTCTCTATGTTGGTTATGTTTCAGGGTGGTCATTACAATGCTCTCTTGTGCTACATACAATATGTGTTCTCCTTAGGTCCAATGTTACCCAGCTCAATAGAGTACATACAGGACACCTGAAAAAGATGTTTCCAAACTCTGTTTTCACTTAATATGACATGGGCTATTGTGCGAACCTGCCAAAGAGGTTTTCTGTTCCCCAGCATTACTCTATGGCTCTCAGTGTAATAGGCTTAAACATGAGGGTACTTTTCAAATAGTTGGAGTCACAGAAACATGAAATTAGAAAAACACCCAGCATGCACCAGGGGTTAGGGTTAAGCATGTTAAGAACATAGTGAACTGAGACCGAGGATATACAAGCCAGTTTCGAAAAAAAATTGGGATGCTGTATAAAATGTGAATAGAAACAGAATGCAAGGATGGACCCTATGTGTAACTGAATTTCCAAACGTGAAACAAACAATCAAATAATATTTGTAAAATTCCATGGCCATTTTTAAATTTGACACCAGCAACATGTTTCAAAAAAAGTTGGGACAGAGTCATGTTTACAGCAGTTGCACCACCCTTTTTCTTGAAACATTGTAAATGTTTGAAAAAGAGATTGATCACTGCAATTTTGAAAATATATTTTCCCGTTCCTGTTTTTTGATGTAGTATCAGCTGCTAAACGGTTCAGCATCTCCAATGTCATATTTTAGGTTTCATAATTTACCATTTAATTTACATTCACAGTGGGTGAAAAGTCAGGACTACAGAACAGGTTAGCATCTGGACTCTTACTACAGAGCCATGCTGTTGAAATTTGTGCAGAATGTGGTATGGCATTTTCCTCTTGAAATAAGCAAGGCCTTTCTCTTAAAAAGACTCTACTTGGCAGCATATACTGCTCCTAAACCTGTATATATGGCTCAGCATCAACAATACCTTCACAAACATGATTATTACCCATCTTGTGTGTACTTATGCACTCTCTTACCATCACAGATGGTGGCACTTGAACTGTTTGCTAAGAACAAGCTGAATGGTTTCCATAAGACAGTTTTCCACTTGGCCAGTTAATTTTAAATGAGCTTGAACCCAGAGAGGGAGGTGTCATTTCGGGATCTGGTTTCCTCTCATAGTTTTCCGTAGATTCTCAAAATCTTTTAATGATAATGTGTACTTCACACAACTAAATCCCTGGAACATTATTCTTTAATTGTTGCACTATTTACCGGTGGAGTCTTTTATGCAGTGGTGAACCCCTCCAAATCTTTACTTATCTTTATAGATACACTCAGCCTCTCTTGGATACTCATTTTATACCCAATCATGTGTTACTTGCTTCAAATTCAAAAAACCTAAAAAAAAAAAAACCTAATTAATGCATACTCTTTAATTGTCTGCCAGTGACCCACGAACAGGAAGCAAAACACAACACACCTTGCTCAA
>CAAKHG010013688.1:6020-26927 GCA_901007715.1 Dactylopterus volitans
AATATTTTTTTTTTTTTTTTAATTTTTTTTTTTTTTTTTTTTTTTAATTCATTTAGATCCATTCATTTAACTTCTCTTTTTGTAATGCCTTGCTTTTTATATTTATTGTGGTTAATGCAAATCTTTGTTCATATAAATTGTTTTTTTTTTTTTTGTCCCAAGCCAGCAAAATATACACACACACACACACGCACGCACGCACGCACGCACGCACGCACGCACGCACACACGCACACACACACACACACACACACACACACACACACACACACCTGTACCCACACAGGTCTGTCTGTCTGTCCGTCTGAAGAAGATATTTCGAAACTTTCAAAGATGAGATAATGGCATAACTCTGTATTCTATGTTGATTATGATAAGCTCCCATACAAATATCTTCAAGTATTAAATGATATGACCTAGCATAATGAAAATAATTGACAAAGGTCAACTCTTTTGAGTATTGTCTCATCCTTGTTATTTACTGAATGCATGAAGGGAATTTCTTTTGCTTTGGCACAAATTTAATTCTAATTAAGCGAATGCAAACCAATCAATCCTACATCCTGCAAAAATACTAGTGCTGTATAATAAAAACATTTAAAAACACAAATAACTTTGAATTTGAGGAAGTCATACATGCATGGCGTTTGTGAGCAAGTTTGATACTGATCATTCCATCAAAAATGCATGAACAAAGCAAGAAAGTCGTACTTTTTGACATTTTGTGATGGTGTATCATATCAAGATATCACAGAGTATTGGAATAAGAAGGAGCAGCCATGTCAAGCTTTTATATTAAGATCTGTTGGTTACAGGCTGCCACTTCAACTTCTCAGCTATGTTAGAACTCCTTTTAAAGTGCAAAACATGCAATTTCACAAAATGTTTGGTATTCATCCCTGTTTTTAGCAAATAACCAAAATAAACATTATTCTCATTATGAAATATTCAAACGGCAAAACCTTTGGGCCATGTCAATTTAATTGGGAAGTTTGAGCTTTATATGATAAAGCGTGACAGGACAACCAAAAAACAACAACAATAGTGACTAACACTCGCTAATTTTAGCAACATGGAAACATTGGATGTCTTCGCTTTGTTAGAATGATTATTTTCTCCACTCTGCCGCTGTCCACAACAGCAGCTCAGGCATCGTGCGAGCAGTGACGCGTTACTCCGCTTCACTCTCTGGAATAATGACTCAGTCTTCAACGTTTTCTTCTGATACTAGTAACTGCTCTAAAAATGAGCGAATCTTTGAAAAGGCCATTTCGAGCTTTCACAGGTTCCAAAATGTTCACACCACTTGACAACCTTTTTCTTTAAAATCCTAGGCCCGGGCTACTTAACCTGTCGATGTTCTCACCTTGTTCCTGGCTTTTAACCAGCCTCTCTGTACAGAGGGAACCCATTTCCCATCAGTCTGTGAAGGCTAGATTTGCATTAATGAGCCCTGCAGTGTTAAGCCTAAGGGATGGCTTTTGGTCAAATCACCACATGCTGCAAAATAAGCTACAAACTTTTCCTGACACAAGCTTTTAGCCAGACTGAGCAGACTGAGGGAGCTGAAGTTGAGGACATTTGAAGGAGAGAGTTTCTTGATGGCAGCCTCACGCCGCTTGACAGTTTGTTGGGAAGAACCGTTCAACCTGTTTTTTTTGGGGGGGGGTTTATTGCAAATTACACAGACAGCCATAATATCAAAACCACTGCATGTTTACCATAGATTATAATGCAACAGCGCTGCATGTCACACTGGGAAGACCAAAATATTAGGGACCTCTCAGCATAACCCAGTAAAGTTCAAAAGCATTGTAAGTCAACATCTCAAACAGTTTCAGTTTTTTGCATTATATTCTATGTTAAACATGTAGTAGTTTCGATGCTATGGCTGATTGGTGTATACTTTGATAAAGTTTCGGAACTAGTGTGTGTTGATGCATTACTGTTATGTTTATCTTTGAATAATAACTATAACAGTGGCTATAATGTAACAATGTGCTCACCCACACTGAGGAAGGATGATTGACACTGCAGCTGTGTTGAAATCCTAAATGGAAATCCATGACCTGTTACTGCTGTACATTGTACAGAGAAAGAAAATAAAACCTGAGGGATTCATGGAACTCTTTTCGAAGATGAGAGCAGTTAGGAGACTCCAGATCTGTCTTATGAGGATTCATACTTTCATATCAATTAACATCAATTTGATGGCATTCCGGCAATTCTAAAAGGACATCATGGGGACCAAATGAACTTAATGAACCTCAGAGACACTGTCAGCACAAAAGGCCATAAAACTGTAATTTTTGAATTTTGCTGCCTAGTATCGCATTAGCCAGTATGAGCACTAAAAACCCACATGAAAGCATTTCAAAAATAACAGGCTTCCATGTTGTGACTTAATTCCAAGTAAAACAGGGCAGGCAGGCAGGCAGGCAGGCAGGCAGGCTAGACCTACTGTTGGGAGTAATTTGATTGGATCCAGAGGTTGTCAACCAGCAGTTAAATCAAAAGAGGGAGAAGAGGATGAGTATTGGACCAAACGCTGCACTGACTGGATCCTCTGGGAGAAAAGGACCACTGATCCTTGTACTTACTAAAGCAGTGACAGCAAAGCTGTCACAGACACCGTTCACCATCTCAAAAAAAAAAAAAAAAAAAATCAAACTAGCGGCCCGGAACCGCTGTATTTTGAGGGAAAGGGAACAAGGTTTGAAGTGGCAAACACCTGAAGGACACTGACATAAATGCTAATCCTTGCAAGGCCTGCAGCCCTCTGACCTTAATGTTTGAAAATGAATTGACCGGATGATGTCAAGATGCTGTAGGTTGAACGTGGTTGGTACTGGCTCACGTAGTCTTCATGTTTTGTTTTGTTTTTTGCAAGCAGAAAACATGCTTGTACAGTATTTGTAAGTATATATAGATTCAGAGGATGGATGTGATCATAAAGGGCTAAGAGTATTTTTCATACCATAGATTGAATTAAATTGGATGTCAGTGTTTCTATTATTCATCAGATCAGCCTGGAACTGATCCCAACAACGTTGTTCATCACTGTCTTTGTTATCAAAGTTGAGACACTGAGGTTGGAATGATTTCTTAAATTATCATTGTTCTTTGTGTGGATGGCCCTCCAGTCAACGCTCTCACTGACACTATTTTATGGGTCATCAGATAGGACAGAAAAGTCCAAACAAATAGAATACCCAGTTCCCAGCTCTTTGCTGTAAGTCATCCAAAACTGTTGTGTTACGTAAGAGCTGGTGAATATTTCCTCAAAACCGGCCTCCCCTGAAGCCACGTCTTTGGCCCCATGCTCCATATGCAGACAGTATTCCGGGAGACAGGAGGCCTTGCAGGACAGATATGCGAATGGCTGTTCATATTATTCGTCTTTGATTCATAATGCTACAGCGGCCGCGGGGAGCTAATGCTCCAGGCCCAGAAAGTTCACAGCAGCCGTTCTCACCTCAGACAAACGCGGACGCTCTCCGTGGTGCGTCGCACAGGCGGCGTGAGTAAAGCTGGTGAAAACACTCCGTGGTTTCTGTCAAGCTGTTTCACTCGATGAAAAAAAATATAATTGATTTGCAACAATTTTAAATTAGTTCTGAATCCTGAGTGTGTTTTTGAGTCCCTTTGTTGAGGGCAGTCCACGCAGATCTATATGGGGCATGATTATTCCTCACCACATGCATTTCCCCTTGGAGCCTTCCAGTGATCAATCCGCAATCATGTTATTATTATCGAGCAATGAAAGGCGGATTGAAGCTCTGGTGACTTGTTGAATGAACCTCTAATGGATAGCTGTGGGAAACTGACACAGAAACTGATTAATTAGACCTTCACCATGAGCTCGAAAGCCTCTTCTTTCTCTCTCATTAGAACAAAAGCCCCCCCACATATCGTCCACAATAGTTATTATCCTTTCAGAGTGGTGAAAACTGATATTGTCTGCATGAACAGTTGCCTGATGATAAGATCTGAGTGTACAGTGTTGCTGCCATGCATGGAGATGACATTTTGTTTTGCTTCCTGTAGCACATCCCCACAACTGTGTTTTCTCTCGGCCTCAGTCCCCTCTGATTAATGGTGGTCTGATATTCACCTAGAAAGGACAGGACTGGAGCATGAGCAGGTGTGACAGGCCAGTGGGTCTCAGCAGCGGGAGGTGCTAATGACGTTGGTCAGTCAGCACAAATGGAAATGCCCACAGAGACACACCTGAATTATATGACAAGTTAAAAATCACAATTGGGATGCACTTAAACTAGTCACAGGGCAGTTATGGTCGCGCTTTGGTAGCCCAAATGGGAGCATCGCCAGAGGCTGAGCTTCACGCGACGACTGAAGCTGAGGCACAACGCCATCTTCCAAGACGCGTCCTCCATGAGTGAATGATTGTTCAGGTGGGTTACACATCTCCCCGATGCACATGCACAACTGTAATTACCTCACAACCTCAAATTCTCCTAAGGATCAAATATACATCACCTTCCTCCATTCTGTGTCAATGCACATTTAATGAGATGCAGTCAGGCAGGCGGTGGCGGTAAAATAGCACGCTGGCGAGCTGGCACAATGCCAGACCAGACCAGAAACATCTGCTCACATTATTAATGAATCAATTATATGTCACACGTGTGCCAGGCCTGCAGGGGCGGGGAGGGGGCGGAGCGGTGAGGGGAGGGGAATGCAGAATCTGAATATATGCAAAGGGTTTGCGCTCCCAACGGGGGCATGGCCTTCAGCCACCGCCACTCCTCCTGTATCCCTCACAGATGGTTCATATATAACATGTCAGGACCCCATGTCAGTCAGTAGGCACATAAAAAACTGAAAAATTACAACTTAAGTGGAACTTGAGGGAGGAAATCATCAAAACGGAGAGTGGCGGCAGATGAGAAAATCACCCCCCCCAAAAAAACATGCGTTAATATCCAATCCTCATACTCAGTTTACTCAATTTAATGATAAGAAAAAAATGTTACTCACGCACCTCCGAAAATGGTCTCGAACAGCACTTAATCACTGCAGAACTTGGGAAATACAGTGGCCGTCACTCCAGGAGGTCTGTACATTATCTGCAGGCACACACATACAAGCAGTTTTTATGTCAACAGCCAAACTTGAAACATCTCCTTTTCACCAATGTGACCATCATTTAGCTGTATAATGGGTCGCTTTCGTCAAGCGTTTCCATAATTGGAGGCAGGGTGAGGCCACATTCTCCGTTTTGAACAGGGTGGCCAGTGACTCTTAATGGGATCCAGCATGTTTCATCCCCCTCTGGAGAAGCCTGCCTGCCCCCCTGCCTGCCAGAGCAGACACACCGTACATCCCTGAGGTCCGTGCTCTCCCTTTGGGTCAAACTAAACAGAGGGGATGTTTGATAATGAGGGAGCATGTGTTGTAGTGAAAAAAAAAAATCCTAATAATTTCTATGCGAGACAAGACCTTGTTTATGCTGTCAGATGAGTCTAATCGCAAATTAAAAAAAAAAAAAAGGTTTTTTTAGTGTTTATTTGCTTGTCGAGAAGAGGGGTGAGGGGTGGGTGGTGGTCGGGGGTGCGGGGGGGTTCCAGTTTTGCATGGACTAGGATGCTCACAGCAACTCACAGCAGATGTGTTTCTGGGGCAGCTGTTCAAAATTCATTCTGGTGGAAACGTGCCTATAGAAAATTGGCAAAACGTTTGACAAAAATTATTCATGCACTCACAGATTTACCTTAACATTTGGTAGCATAGCCTCTGAATGACAAAATTAAACATGAATTATGGTGAAAACATTTTTTCATAATACAGGGGAGGAGTGGGGCGCGGGGGGGGGTGAGCACACATTTAGATGAGGAGGCAATGTCATCAGGATCCTAAGGGATTACCGTTCAGTTTGCAAAAGTCATTCCCCCGGTAGTCTCTCCAATTTCTATGATTTTGTTCCAATTTTCACAGCCGTCACCTTCCCAACTGTCAGAGGAAGTTATCTACAGCAGCGCACATCCTATTTGTGTTGTGCCGATCTCATGTTTGAAACAAATAAAGTCGTCTGTGAGGAAATTTTTTTTTTTACATTTTGCTGCATCGGCAGCAAAAACACTGATTATAGATGCATGAATGTAAACCCTTGATTTGAAATTCCGAATCAACACGAGCTGACACTTGGAATCAGTATAGGTCACAATTTCTTTCTTTTTTTTAATTTCATAGAATTCAGTGGATGTTGGTGTGATTTCTAATGGGATAAAAAAAAAACGAATATGCAAATATTTTGAGGCGTAGGTGGGGGGTAGGCGGAGGGGGTGGGGGATTGCCATAGGCAGCAGATCAAACCAGGAAATACCTGGTCCCCTCAGTTCCGAGAAAAACAGAAAAACTACCTCAACCCACCGAACAAAAAACCGAAGTCAAACTGAATAAGATTCAGGTTATTCAGGCTGCTTTCACCTCAGCTGGGATTTGGATCGCTCAGCGCTTCTTCACAAAAGAATTGTCCTTTTACATTACAATGAGTGACCCTCCTCTGTCATACAAACTTCCACACAGACCTATATTTTTGTTGAAGCGGTTAGCAGCGCTTTAGGCAAAATGACAACTCGCTTTTTTTTTTACCAGAGTTGATGTTTTTCCCCCCCGTTTTGTTGAGACACAAGGGGGGGAAAATTACTTCCGTCTCAGTGCGCATTTGTTGCCCTTCCAGTGATGTGTGACCCTGTTTTATTTGATTTCATTTGTTCACTTTCATCACTGTTATTCCCTTTGATTTACTGGAATGGCCATGAAGAGGAGTAGACATCTATTTGAAATGGCACTGTCATCATCTCTGAAAGTACTTGTAGAGACTCTCAGATATGACGATTCAGGGAAATTTCTCCTTTTCATCTGCATCATTGCTTTGCGAGTGAGTGACCTTCATGGAATTTATGTCGCATATTTATGCACGGTGACTTTATTCTTCCTTTCCTATGATTAATAAATATGTCATTTAAATGGACATTTTCCTGTACTTCCATTTCCCTTCAATATGAATACTGGAAGCGAAGTGCTGCCAAGTGATCAGTCTCTGTGACACTGTGATTAACAGCTGAGGTAGTTAGGG
The DNA here is from genome assembly GCA_901007715.1 of Dactylopterus volitans. Lineage (NCBI taxonomy): Eukaryota > Metazoa > Chordata > Actinopteri > Syngnathiformes > Dactylopteridae > Dactylopterus > Dactylopterus volitans. Next base: position 13,123 of record CAAKHG010013688.1, read on the forward strand.
GGCAGAGGGCAGGAAAGCCGGCATGGTCCACTGACCCTCCAGCTAATAAGCACACGGCATAATTAGTCATTAAGTCACCTTATAGGTTCTGTCTGTGCCCTTCATGCTAGGAATTGTAGCTCATGTTCCTTGACTGCTCATCAAGCAATTACTGACCGGCTCATCTGCAAGGGAAAGGGGATTAGGCACGGAGGTAACGCGAACCGGGGGAGAGAGGCAAATAGGAGCCTATCTTTTATAAAAATTGAATATCAGTGTCTCTAATTTTTGCTTTTTGAGACAAAGTCTGACCTTTCACCTCCGACCCGCTCCTCACTCCTAATCCTAATCCTTAAGGAGCTGTCATTTAATAATTTACAAATCCCAGCGATAATTATGATAGCCGCACTAATCCAATTACAGACGGCTGGCTGTCACAGTGAGGATGTATTTCTCAAATTTTAAAAAGTTGGTGCCTGGAAAAGGATCGACCACAGTAAGCAAAGAAAAGAAAATTCCAGCTGGACAACTGGCAGAAAACATGCATGAGAGTCACGACGGAGATGTACGAGGCCCAAACGTTGAGCTGACCTGTGTGTCCTTTTACACGGCCGTCATTACACCGCCAAAGCCGCTGAGCAACTTCAACGACCACTTCAAAAGATGGGACACAGGAACATCTCCGGAATGCCGAAAGTCTTTGCTGATAACCAATAATGCTGCAACCAGCAATGCTGCAATGTGGATCCATTTTTGCTGGTCATGAATCAACTGCAAAATATGTTTGAGGAGTTTCGAAGGCTCTCGTGTAATCAGCATTAAACAGATGCTGATCCATTCTTTATTTATCAATCCATTTGTTTATTCATCCATTTATGTGCCCTTTGACCTAAAGTGGTTTTATTTATTGGTTGTTCTTTTATAGACAACGATGCGCACATCCCACCCATTATTTCCAAGTGAGTGGGCAGCAGAATTTTCATGAGATGCTTTGCTCCCAGAAGATTATTTCTGTGTGGGTGAAAAAAGCTTGTTGGTCTACAGACTTCACATTCAAATGGATGAGCAATTGATGTGAAAAAAAAAGACAAAGAACGAGGGGGGAAAAAGATGACAACCACAATCACAGCTAGCACTGATTATCAGAAATAATGGCCAGAAACGCCTTCTTCTTTGTGACAGTTTCAACAAGGACACCTTTAGTGAGTCTATAATTTACGCCATGTCGCTGCTGGTTGGTAAGAGCCAGACAGTTAGATGAGCGAAAGCAGGGATTCCTGCAAGGAATGTTAACATACTATACGATCTTGAAACGCATTAGTGCTCTTGCTTATGTTAATCTATAACCAGATTTTTAAGAAAAAAATGGAGATATTTGTTTATTTGTTGTAGTCAACAAATCAATCCATGTGCAGCAACGAGTCGCTAATTGGAGCACAGTTCAGACCCCAAAACACCAAGGAATTTTGCAGAAATAGAATAGCAATGAAACGCTCTAACGTCAGTCCCACTAGTTAACCCCTCACCTATCAATGCCTTGGTTTCTTCTGTTTGAGCCGGCAACTACATTTTTCTGCCATCTAAACAAATGAATTCCTCAAAAAGTGAAGTCTTTGTCCCATTTTCATGAGGAAAACGGGTTATCCCAAGTGAACAGTGTGTCATCACCGGCAAAGCGGTTTTGTCACTGATGCAGAGGGACACATGACCCTCCATGCCCCCATCTCAGACCACGCTGATCTGACTGCACCAGATGGGAGTGACTTTGCCCCCGCCCATCTCTGCGGGCCCTGTCACCCGCCGCTGCAGGGACAAAGCAGCAGGGAGTGCGGGGGCAGGCTGGTCAACCCACAGGATGTGCAGGCGCAGGGAGATGAGCCGCTAGTGTGGAATTAGACTCTGACCGTTACTGTTTATCTTTCCTGTGTCTTCTTCCATGCTCCATAAATGATTTGAATGTTTGGGTGTTGCAACTCTGCTGGGGGAGTCGGGGTGTCAGCCCTGCCTCGGGCTGTCCATAGGTCATCTCTGTGGCCTTCTACCCCCTCCTCCAAGGTTGTGTGGCAGTCACGCTCACACCCTTGGAGACATTCATGTTCTTGCTTTTTCGCTTTTATTCTCTCGCAGTGGCGCACGCACCGAGGCAGGCGGTGGACACGGTTGAACTCCTACTGGCACTCGAGCGCCGGAGTTCATTTGCGGACTTAGAAAAAAGGCAGCGCAAGTAATTTCAGCTCCGGGCTTAATAGCATTTCGCCTCCTTCAAGTCATTTTTCACGCGCCCCCCATTTTGATAAATATTAACAAATGAATCAAAGTTAATGCTTTAAATTAAGTGTCTGTGACCAGCCATCATTAATAAGTTCTATGGAGTTCCTCCCTTGCAAGCTCATTACAGTACTGTTCATAATTTATTACTGTTGACTCCCTAATGGCTTCTTAAAGGACTATTATAGAAAGTCTGTGCTGTTTTTTTTTTTTTTCATATGATAGCCACCAGTCAATCAGCGTGGGAGACTGGAGTGCCAAATTTAACACAAAAAAAACAGCCACACACAGAGGGAAGGAGAGAAGAAAGTATATTGACATTTCTCTTAGGTTAATGAGAAAGTATTTCAATCTGTCCTTTATAAGCTGAGAGGCTTGCGGGATAAACACGCATAAATAATAAGGGAGGATGTCCAGCAGGTCTGGATTAAACATCCACCTCACCTATCTTTTGTCACCCATTATTATTTAAGGTGCATTGTGGTATGTCTACTCAAGTGGTCCTTTACATTATGCCAAGACAGGGCGCAGAGGCCGCCCCCACTACAAACATCTGGAGAACAAAGCCCATAATGAACATAAATTGATAAGCAAAATTATCATGAATAAAACTGTTTGCTTGTCGGGCATTCCTAGTCGTCTGTTAGCTCCTGTCAGCATCCAGTAAAAGTTAGTTGTGTCTCGTCCTTAAACCTTTGGCATAGAAGTGAGCAGGAGCTGCTCTTTTATTGGCTGCTTCAGATTTTCCGCTTTTATTGGATGTGAATAGGTGTTGCTTTCAGGGCTGTTGTTTCTTTTTTTTTTAGCTGGTGTAATTGGACAGTCCTCAACATTGTCTTCCCCCTTTATTAACTTAACCTACGAATGTGTGCCTGTTTTCAGAACGCCACTGATGGTAACTACATATAGCTGCGAAAATCAAATGAATATTGGTTATTTTCTCACAAAAAACAGCCCTGCACAAGACACAGACTAAAAGAACTCACTGTGCTGTTGCATGGAAATGAATACTGCTGCAAACCAGAAATAAAGTAAATCTATTTTAAGATGGCCCTATATTGCACCTATTTACGACTCTATACACTTCTTGATGCTGGAGTGGAAGTCGTTTCATTTGTAGAATGTATAGTCATGAGCGTCTGCCAAAGTCTTCAACCTCAAACTCTTCTAAAAAGGGAACATTATGTTCTTTAAATTGCACCAATTCCAACTGAACGTCCTAATAAACAACCAAGAACTCACTCAAATAAGAATGGGAATAAATACTGTTTGCGAAAGCCAGGACCTGTGGTCGTGTTTTGAAAGAGGAGCCAGAATGATCATCCTGGAGGTTTCAAAGTGGGATTACAAAAGAAACACCGCAGAGAAAATCCAGTCTGTCTTGCTTCAGCAATCTCTGTCAACCAAAGAGAGAAACTAGATTGAGCAGGGAAGCGAAGGTGAATGTTTGTCCTTACCTTCGCTGTCTGCGAGGGAAGATGCCTTTGATAATGAGAGCGGATAAATGGCTCAGTGGAGCCAAACTACACAACTGACTATTCAGTTTGTTTGCAGAGGGCTTTTTACATAATAAAACACAGCGAGGAGAAGTGTGTTCCATTTGTGGATCAGATCTGAATCTTATTACTCAGCCTTCTGATATCTGTCCCAAAACCTGTATTTGCATATATCATTGGGTTTTGGGTGACACATCTCCAATTCCTGTGATTCGTTTTTTTTTCCTTCTTATTTTAGATACATTGAATCTTAGATTTTTATCATGCTCCAAAATCCTTTTGAGTGTAAATCCAAAAATGCTCAATACACTGCTGTTTTTTCCACATAACAGTTGGCATTTTCATCAGCAATATGGACATTAATCCAACATTCCTAAGAATCTTTATTTGTTGGAAGAAAAATGCAGCATGGTTGTGGCATGTCTGGGCATTGTTTCCAATCTACCCAACATTCAATCTATCATTTTCATGGATCTCTTCTGCTGTCGCCAAGAGGCAGAAAAAATGTTTAGGGTGGGGGGGGAATTGCATCAGTCAGCACTACCCATAAAATCCCATAACAAATTATATTAAAATACACAATGAAGCGGAAGAGGACTATAGATTACAGTTAACCAACACAGTTTTCATTTTTCACACAGCTGTTTGTCAAAGACACTCCCCACCCCCAAAAACACACACACACACACAATCCATTGTGAAGCCACAAACCATCATTGGGCGCTCGCACAGTCTGAGCTGTTGGTAATCATAATTAGCTGCTTTTGTGCGCATCTTTTCACAACAGTCTAAACGAAGAGGTCCAGGAGGGACACGGCTGACGGCATGTATGATGCACAGCAAGCTAGTCCACGGGCCAGTTCGTATTGATCAGTTTCATTTTGACATTCAGTCCTTGAAGTGATTTGTTTATCTCGGCCGCATCTGAAGCTCTGTTCGGGCGTGCCAGCTCAGAAGAGATCTCGCCGCTATTTGTCCCGTAAAGCTTCAAGCCTGAATTTGAGAATCAGCCCTGGGGCACAGGTCTGGCTTTGTTTAGATGCTTCTCCTCCACCACATGACTTTCCGTCCTCATTTCCACCCGTCTAACAACCGGGGAACCGATCACCTCCAAATCAGTCAGTCAGATGGCCAAGCTAGACGTGCCAACTGCATTCTATCAGCAGGAGGAGCAGAGCTGCCTTCACTCAGCAGGCAAACCGGAGCCTTGAGGAGATTATAAATTGGACTGAGCAATTGAGTCTGGAACAAGATTTCCATGCAATTCCAGTTTAATTAGATCTCTAGCCTCTAATTTACTATCTAATTTTTCAATTAGCAATCAACATTAGATTCTAGGCCGCATCACTTTCAGACTCGCTAATCTGCCTGAATTGGGGAGCGGAGACAGCAGTAACTGTGTGGAGTGAAAGAGGGGAACCTTTAGAAATGTTTCAGTTGTGTGATCTTTGGGGTAATTATCAGTCATTCTGACACGACGGACAAAATGACTCATTAAATGAACACCTCGGATGGGCCGTGCAGCGCCAGCCAGACAACTCCGTCACAAGCGTGTCCTCCTGAATGCATCGCTTATTGTGGCGCAAACACCCGCCTTTCAGTTAGAGTCTTTGAAGTCATTAACACACATTAAATTCAGTCATTATCATGGAAGGGGAAAGATTTGAAACATCAGCTTCAATAGAAATACTGTAAACATTTTTACAGCATCTGTAGAAAAGCCATTTAAAATGTCCCGAATCCAGAGTGAAGCTGCTTCCCTTTCTGGCACAGAAATAAGTGGAACTGCTGCTGACTGAGGTTAGAACACATATGGGCAACACGGCTCTGGCTCCAGAACCAGCATGTAGAGCATCTCTACTGACAACACCCGAATCGAGGATGGAAGGACACAGGATGTTTCTCACTACACAGATTGTAAAGCCCACTGAGGTAATGTAATTGTGAATCTGGGCTATAAAGTAAAATTTACCTGACGTTCCCACAGGACAACAAAAAATCTGCGTCCACAAGTCAATAAATGACAGTATTATGTTAATGAATCTCAAGAAGAAGGATGCCAATAAGTCTGCGCTATGTAAGCTGATTCCAACAGAGGGTGCTGTGTACATTTAGTCTGGATTAAATGCCCACTTTACATACGTAAATAGGTACATCAGTTTCAAAGGTCACTGCTCCCCTTTACGTTGGCATGGTTGTTAGGCACAGCACACACTACAGGGCAGCGCGGAGTTAGACAACTCGGATCTGCACGGCCCTACACTTCTCCTTCGCTGCCTTCGAACTCATGTCCAAGCTCCTCCTGACTGCTCTCAGGAGCTCTCTGTCCCTCTGTGCAGGCCAGGTAACACGATGTGTTCCTAATTCCCATAATTCCGTACACATTCGCACGGCCTCTCTTCAAAAGGTTCTACCATTTCTTTTGTTTTCCTTGCTGCTTTCGCTGGTCGCACGGCAGCTTATACTGCGCAGCTCTGCCCTCACCATTTACTCCATGGTACTGCTCTGTTTTTCTGCGATTTAGGTACGCAGCTCCAAGAAAAAACTAAGCAAAATACGCACTCATTTTTTCTTTTTTTTTTTTTGGCTTCTTTGTTATTCTAACCCTCCGTATGCATATTTAACATGGAGAAAAATAAGCTTTAAAGCCTCAAATTGACCACCACAGGTAGAAGTTTGTGGCTGTGATGACAGAGTCACTTATCAAAGCTGACCCTGAATATCACCTTCTTAAATGAAGCATGGATGTTTACAATGTCAACATGACAACATCAGCAAATATTTTTCAGCAAAGCATGATAACTATGCCACAAACATGGCATTACAGTAAAAAAAAAAACCAAAAAAAAACCTCTGGTGATTGATTCACTTAACGTTGGGTCCTCTGGGAAAACTGTTTCCTATCCGAGTTAGAATGTAGCTAAACAACTTCTACTTAAACTAAACGTTCTCCAGTTGGACCAGCAGCAGCGGGACAGTTCCTATGGGGACAGAGGCCAATTACACCACATAATGATTCATAGCAAGCTGGTAACGAAGTCCCCATCCTCATCAGCACCATTTAGAAAGAATGGGTTTTGTTTGTTTGTTTTTAAAGAGAGAGAGAGAGAGGGGAAATGAGTGGATAAGCAGTATGAAATAAACCCAATTCACTCACTGGACGAATGTGATTTTCCAGGACCAGTTGTATTTGATGCTTTTTTGCTTAAACTTAATTCCAACCGAAATTATGAGAGGAGATACAGAAAACTTTGTTTTTTTTTCATTGATGGGGTAGGGGTGACAAAGAATGAACTGAACAACTTAAGCCACAATGGCTTTGTCTCAGCAATAACATTATCTTTGTCAAGCCAAAAGAATTTCTTTTATTAGGTCTGGGAAACATTACTGGTCTAGAGGGTAATGAGGACGCAGTATAATATTTCCTCTGATGGGGATTTGCTGTCTCTTTTTGGCAATCCACCAATGGAGGGTAATACAACAACCCCCCACATTGCTGATCTGGTGGTCGTGCTGAGGAAGGACCATCATTTGAATCTGAATAATAATTGGCACAGCTTTACATTACAGCCCGCAATTCCGGGCTTCATTATTGCCAAATTGCAGATTATAATTAAGATAATGTTTCACGCTAACAGTGAGCAGGTACAATATGTGCTGATATGTGGTTGGTTGTGGTTTCTATTTTAATATTCTTAGTGCCACCTGAGCAACAATCTGCTGTTTAGGATGCATATTTAAAAGGGGATCGTAAGCTGGAAGCATTTTTTTTTAATGTAGTCTACTTTTCTTGTATTACATAGGATAAGACCTAAGCAACAAAGCAGCAGCAGCGCGCCAAAGCTAATATTAGCTGGATTGCTTAACAGTGGAACGATTCCAGTGCTATTGACTCAAAATTACAGACTTTGCAGATTCTTTGAGCAACATTCAAGGACATACAAACGGATTATGATCGCACTGTGGACAAAAACTATATGCAAATACAGGGCATAGGTGGAGCTGGGATGTACGAGTCAAAAGGAAAAGAAGTAGATAAATCCCTCATTAGTCTGTTTGCATTTGGCTGGCCTGTGTTTGAAGAAGGCTTTAGCCCAGAGGGGATTGAGGCAGCGAGGAGCAGACACAGGTGCTGTGGTATCCCCGGGGAGCTGCAAATATTAAAATAATGCAATTTAGATATTTTGATTGAAATGAGAATACCAATAATTATCCCAAAGTCAGCATGAGGCCAGTCTATCCAGTCACTGGGGACTTTGAGCCTAAGCTAAGAGGCGCAGTATCTACACTTTCCCAGATAAGAAGAATTTCACATCATATTAAAATAATAATGAGTCACTCCTATGTTTTAAACTAATAAATAGGAGGGAGGAAACAAATGCTATTTTACCAGCCTTGCAGACTTTTGCTGACCCTTAGCTTGGTTCCGGTCAGCTCAAGTCAGTCCATTTGTATCTTCTTTTTTCCCTTTCAGCTTAACCCTACTGAGGGGTCGCCACAGCGATTCATCCTCTCCAATCTCTCCCTGTCCTCTGCATCCTCTGCTCTTGCTCTAACTATCTTCCCTCATCACACCCATGAATCTCCTCTTTGGTCTTCCTCTTTGCCTCCAACCTGGCAGCTCCGTCTCCAGCATCCTTCTACCAATATATATCCACTGTCCTTCATCTGCACATGTCCAAACCATCTCAATCTGGCCTCCCCGGCTCCGTCTCTAGGGCTGCAACTAACAACTATTTTGGTAGTCGACTAATCTATCGATTATTTTTTTTGATTAGTCGACGAATCACGATCATTTCCGTCACACCCTGGATCTGTCTCTTGTGGCTATAGCTCAAATCCAGGACTTGAGTGCATGTTTCAGTTCGCCTGCTTTAGTCGGTGCACCTGTGAATGTCACCCTGTTGCCCATTCACTGCCCTTACATAACATGATATAGCAAATTAAAACGATGACTCAAGGAACATTTTGACTTGAGTAGCTTGCTTGTATTTTGCAACCAAAAAAAAATCACTTTTAAGAGGGATTCAAAACACAAACGAAAGTGCAATTTTAAACTCTTAGGCTCCACCATCTCATGAATAATCGAGTAATATTGTGCTTCTGCTAGTCCATATTCTCAACATTTGAGGTAAATGCAAAGTTCAAACAAGGTTTCAAAACACAACTTCCAGTCCAAAATAACCTCCCTTTAGAAAAAATACAGTTAACATAAAAAAAACTCTTAACATTGCATTGCCTGAATGTGAGCACAACATAATCTGTTACTGAAGCAACCTGCTTAATCAAATCTATTTCAATAACACAAATTGCAAGGAGAATGAAATGAACGACAAATTAAAGTGCAAGTTAGGAGGAATAAAATGTGCAAATAGTGTTTGCAATTAACTTGAAGTAGCATGACCTATTTGATTTGATTTCATTTTTCCCCATTTCCTCCATTTCAATCATTTCATCATCTTTGCACTGGGGCTGCACTATTACAGTTCTTTTATGTAAATGACTGCGAATCACGCTGCTTTCATGATGTGCTGCGAGCACGAAGCCGCCCTGCCATCTAGATAAAGTAGCAATCTCCTGCTAACTAGCGTCGCGGCGCCGCACAGGAAGCTAGCTGGCCCGCGTATTTCACCATAACAAGCTTCATCTGTGACAGCGACGCGCTCTGCTCGCCGGTACCAGACTGTGTTTACATGTCAGACCTTACCTGTGTTCCTGAGCGGGAGACAGGTGAGTGGAAGACAGGCTGCGCGCGCTCCAGCGCATCACTGCCGTGGTGCGCCAGACCTGCTTTACATATTTTGCATTTTAACAGATTTGTTCTTGTCGTCCGAAAATTATTCCCACACTTTTGAGTGTCGTCTTGCATTCTGATTTCATCGGCCCGCATTTTTTTCTCCCTATTTTTTTTTTTTTTTTTGCAGCGTCTTCTTCTCTGCTGCTCGTCCACAGCGCGCAGGGTGGCAGGCAGCGGGAGCGGTGCTGCCCCCTGCGCTTAATGTGATGTATTGCAACCACAAATGAATGAGCGTGTACGCTCTCTGTTTATCAAACCGACGCGTCGACGGTCGGATTTGACGTCGACGCAATCGATTACGTCGACTAAGCGTCGCGGCCCTATTTGTCTCCGAGCCTTCCGGCCTGTTGCCGTCCCTCCGACGTGCCCATTCCTGATCCTCGTCACTCCCAGAGAGAGTCTCGGCATCTTCAAGTCCGCGACCTCCAGCTCTCTTCTGGTCATTGCTACCGTCTCCAAACCACACGACATGGCTGGTGTCACCACCGTCCTGTAAACACTGCCGCAAATCACTCCCTCCCGACATGTATCTCATGTCCCTTTTAATTTCTTCTTCCATCCATATTGATCATGCTGGTGCCTGTTCCATACTGCTCTGTTCCAAGAAATACTTTACATTTCATTTCTGCTTAATATATTTTACATGGATTTATTAATATATTTGATTTGTTCAGATATTGTTCATATTATTCATACTGTTCGCACCGGGTCAATTTATATTTTGTAGTACTTGTTATATTCTTTGTTATTTCTTGCTAACACCTTCCTGTATCTTTATATTTATACTGACATGGAGCAACTGTGACCACATGGTTTCCTCCAGGATTAGGAAAGTATTTCTGATTCTGATGACATGCACTGTTCCAGCACTTTTGCAAGGCGAGACTCTTGAGGACACATCCCACCAGAGCGCTCAGGGAGAGCAGTGAAAATTAGAGTACATTATCCCAGCATAGATTGGCACTGCAGTCCCTTTACCACCCATAGCACCCATCAAAAAAAGAGGCGAAAAACCACCTCTGAGGACCCCAACTCAGTGTCAGCCACCAGATGCTAGATCAGCGTTAATAACCATAAACCATGTGAGGAACCATAAATCATAATGTATATAGCATGATTGTAAAAGAAAAACATCCATCACAGAGGTATTGATTACTTTTAAATCTGATTTTGGCAGCTGATGATGATCACAGTCAAACGGATATTCAGCACACAATAAAAGTGTGGACTGAGTTCATCTGTTATCGAAGAGCACATACACAAAGAAGCAAAATTTCCAAGAAAATACAAAAACAGACCATCTCATTGAATACTTTCTAAATCCGAAAAACTCCGGATTTCCTTCCGGGGCCAATTTAGGGACCGCTTCATTTAGAGAGAGATATTGCTCAGCATTATTCATATGCAGTAATTATATTGGCGCACTATAACGTGACAGTAATGTGGGGAGGACTGATGGTGATGTGTCCCAGTCATATCATTCTCAACAAACATATTCCCAGTTGGTCTAGTTAGATGCAAGAAAATTGCCTTGAAATTGTTACCTCATTGCAAATAACAGTAATAAGGTGGTGGAGATGAATAACTGTTGTGGCACTAAAGGTTCTAACTGTAAACAAAGCCATATATTACAGTAATGCGGCTATGTGGGATTACCACACATGCACTGAGGTTATTAAGGAGTGAATGCTTTGTGTCTGCCTCGGCAACTTGGTCATTAGTGTGGAAACAGTTATATGCAGCATGTGGTCTCCATGTTGTACATGACATTTAATAGTTTGTTTGCCATTGATGATGTCTCTCTTACAGTGATTGTGTGCAATTAGGTTCTGTTGAGATGTGGGGAGAGACGCAATGGGGACTTAATAAACAACACCCTAATAATGAAATTTGAGAGTCTTCACATTCATCTAATCAACTATGTTCATATTGCTTCAGTGGTTTTATTTGTTGAGCAGTGATAATAGCTGTCTCTTGTCTCAGTTGTCATGGTAACCCTAAGAGCTTAAACAGCACTTCTTTTTGGCAAAAGAAGTCCAGTTGCAGCATTTCTCTTCATTTCTGGATAAAGGGGGCTTTAATCTTGACACGCGGAGCAGCATGGTCAATTTGCTGACTTCGGGCTTAAAATGACTTGCTGTCACTTTTACTCGGACGGCTACATACATTTCAAGCGTCAGCGGTGGTCAAAAAAGTGCAAGGTACACACTGTTCTATTTCAAACACAATCATTATTATTTTAAGTATTTCAAATCACAACAGAGGTTATCTTAGGGCATTCTCATATCATGACATGCCAGATGGTTCTGTGTAACAAACCATCTGTCAAGTCAGCCTTGGAAACTATTTGTTAAAAAAAAAAAAAAAAAAAAAGGGAAGGCACTATCCAAAATTAAATCCTTGGCAGTTGATTGGATGAACCATCTGTCTGTCACCATTTATCACATTCTAGCATCAAACCGGAGTTGGGCGAAAACATCGAGAACAGCCATCTGCGCCGTTATTTGCTCTTATTTTAGTGTAAAAATGCTAGCTTTTATGTAACGCTTAGTGCCTTAGTACGCCTATTGGTTTGAAATGACCAGTGCAACCACACCCACAACTACCGTTTATTGGGTGCTGACTGGCTAGTCCACGGTAGGTCGGGCGCAAACATTTTGGCCTGAAGCCTTACAAGATGAATTCTAATCGTGATTTCCTAAATCACACAGGAAAAACAACTTCTTGTAGAGCAGTGCTGGATCCAAGTGGGGCAGCCCTCTGCTTCATCAGCTAAACCTCCTCAAATGTGCAAACCCCCTTTATTACCTCAGATACAAAAGATTCATGCTATACACACTTTATGAATCTCTTGAGTGCACACATAATCTATGAAATCTAACATACCTAGGTTCGTAAGAGATTGCGACATCAGTGAAGAAGCATATTTCTTTCATTTACATTCAGGAAACACTGACGGTAATCTTCACGTTGATATGAGCGTAAAGATGATATTTGCTCTTCAGGGTATATGTCAGATGAGTGATGAAATCAAAAATGACAGGAATCTACAGAGTACGCGTCTAATATCTCAACCTCTGTGTCTGAAGAGATATTTTTAACACTTTTTAGCTGAGACGAGAACGTCAGGAGAGAGTGAATGCTGTAGAGGATTCTCGTGGAAACACACAAGTCTGGGTTTATAAAGTTGATTTCAAAGCTGAGGGTGGGGGGGTTTGGTGGGTGTTACCATACCTGCTATCTTTGTTCAGGCAAAATGACGCTGTGAGATTTGAGGCAGCCCATGAAAGAAGAAAATGGATTTTAATTTCCTCATGCAGAACTCGATGAATAAGTCCATATATATATATACTTATTTATTTTTTCTTTTCCACATGTTCTCCTCGCAGATGTGATCTAGCCTGTTTGATGTCCAAATCATCAGCAAACATCTGCACTTTGAATTTCAGTGCAGCATCTCTGGAAATTTGATTGCCAGGAGTTGAGGGACTCAGGATCATCTCTGTGATTTCCAGTGAACACAATGATGAGTTAATCACGATTTAAATGATAGTGTTGCCATGTTTACCTACCTGCAATAAAAGGTCTAAAAAATTTTCCCACAAACTGTGACAACCGCAGGTCATAACAAACCCCAACAAGGGCCGGAGCAGCGAAAGGTTACAGCGAGACGACCCACATGTTTGAATAGATCACACCTCGCTCTCAGCCATCTGACCTTTAAATGCGGGGAAGTATCTGCCGAGCAACAAAAAAGGTGCCTAAATGTCTTTTATGATCTTAAGAAATGTGACACTTTTTCCAGTGGGCACGCTGTATGAGGTTCTTATGAGGGCGTGTCACTAATTTGAATGCAGAACAGGAAAAATCTGCCTGGAGTCAAGCAGATTCATCTCTGTCGTTTTCAATCCTGCGCGGCATCCAATCCAGCCCTCCTCGTCGCAAAGTGGGAGGGAGGTGGAGAGAAGAAAATTACGAAGAAAAAAAAAACAACAACAAATATTAATGAGGTGTTACACTGAGAAATAACGATCCACTCCCTCACAGCATCTGTAAGTTCTTAATGGAATGCACAATTATGTGTGCGTACATTAACATCAAGGCAGGAACTGTCAAAGCAAAGCACTTCCATCACCGTGCCTCTACAGTGTGCACCTACGACTACACAGAAGAGAAATATATGTGAAATATAGTTACAGTGCCTGGCTATTTAGCCACGTAAATAGCTGCTGAGGGACTTTAGTTAACAGTGCACCCGACAGATA
>CAAKHG010013695.1:3403-15635 GCA_901007715.1 Dactylopterus volitans
CACCTCAACAGTGCTAATCCCTGCTAACCCAACACACACACGCGCACACACACACACACACACACACACACACTTCAGCGATAGCGTCTCACTAAATTGGCTCCTAAGGGCAGCCTCCCGAGCACTTTGCATGGACCCATTACCCCGCCACCTTTTAGATGCGCTACACATTTCAGGCAACCTTGAGCTTTGTGTGTGTGTGTGTGTGTGTTGCGTTCTCTTTTTGGTTAGACGATGATGCCTATCTGATGCTCAGGTCGCCGACTCTGATCCACCCTTGTTTTCATTTTAGCACATTTCCCATAAGCAGCCGTCCAGCCCTCGCAGAGCTGCCGGGTTTGTTTTTTTTTTGTCACATCAGCAATGCGCGGCAGCCCGGCGAGTTCAGCCGGCTCAATGTTAGATGGACACACACGATAGAGAGCGAAAGCGCAGCGGAGCCATTTGAAAGAGACAATGCCACTCTAACAATGGCAGCTCTGGAGAAGCCTCAAAATCACATGGAGGAAGGGGAAGAAAAAAAAAAAAAAAAAAGAAACAAAACCACGGGCTCTCCGCTTGGCATTCCACGTTAACAACGCAGCCACCACAGAGCAAATTAATTTTAGACTAACGAGGCGCCCTGGTGTTGAAAGTTTAACAAAACGTTGTTAAGATTCGCCGTCCATTTGCGCGCGTGCAGCTGCGAGCGCTCTGGCTGGTTTTCCAGCGTGATTTTTTCTTCTTCTTTTTTTCTCCCCCCCCCCAGAGCAGCAGGGTCAGCAGCATCAGTTGCTCAGGTGAAGATCCGGGATCCGACGCTCGGATGCGCCCGACTGCTTCTCCGTTTATAATCATCGCCGCTCTTTCCCGAAAGAGGTGACAAACGGGCGCGTGAGCCCTCACTTTGATTCCGGACACGCGAAGCGAACCTCAATGACGACACGCAAAAAACAGACCTTTTTTTCTCCTGAAATTTCAAGTATGTTCTCGTTGTTTTTGTGTTTTGTTTGCTTGCTTGTTTCTCTTTTCTCTCGGAGCAGGAGCACCCTTGAGGAGTTTGAGCTGCAGACTCATCGTTTCATGTCCACGCAGAGAGATATTTTAATGCCTACAATCACAGGAAAGAAGCCGTCTTGACACAAAGGGATGAAAAACTGTGCCAGAAACTGCGACCCCGGGGGGCTCCTGATCGATGGGCGGACCTCAATTTTCACATCTTCATCAGTTTATTTCTTTCAAATTGCTGAATGTATAACTTTGCTCGATTCAAATTGGAGGGGGAGCCGACATGCACCTCCACGGATCCTTGTGCAGATTCAACCTCCCACGAATGCTGAAGACACAGAAAACGTGCGTGAACTCTGAGGAGCAGGTGAGTTGGGCTGGCGTCTGCTCATCAATCATTATTCGGCACCCAAGGGGAGACCGCTGCTTTAAAAAAAAAAAAAAAAATGCCTCTAATACAGATTAATTACGTGATAGAATCCCAAGCGAAGAATGCATCTGAAAAGAAATAATAATAATAAAAAATAAACACTGCGGAGTTGACCTGTGCGCGTCTCCTCCGATCAGTCATCCCGCGGCGGAGACGCGCGCCGGAGACACAAAACACACTTGAGCACTGGGAGGTTTTCACCTGCTGCACCGTGGGAGACTGACGCGACACGCGCCCGCGGTCACACAAGCACGCACGCGCACACACACACACACGCGTACGCAAACACGCACGCACGAACATGCTCTCCCCGGGCTCCTAGCAGCCTTGCAATTCCTGAAAACACACGCGCGCGCACACACACACACACACACAAAACCTCAGCTCGGAAGTCAAGTTCAACGCGCAGGCGGAGAGGTGACGTTATCCTTCCGGCGTCCGTCAGGCGGCACGCGGCTACGCGCGACCACAATCGCGCGCGGCGTGATGACAAAAAAAAAAAAAAAAAAAAAAGGAGGCACGCACGCACGCACGCACGCACGCTCGTCTCCCGGTGTCACGCGTCGTCTCGGCCGGACCGACGTCTCTCTCAGACGGGCAACTCTTTCTCCCACACACACACACACACACACACACACGCACGCACACACACCTCCCAGTGCCTCTTCCCGGCTGCCGCACGCTCGGCGCCCCGCTCCGGGGAGCCACCGGAGCGGGCAGCGGTGCCAACTTTGATCGGACTGCGCAACCCGCGCCGGCCCGGCTCTTCCTTACCTTTCTGCTCGTCCGAGGCGGCCGCGGGCTCGGTGCACGGAAGTAATCCCGAGAAAAGGGCTAAAAGGGCGAGTAGAAAAAACTCGGACATGTTTTCGGAGAGCGGGCTGTCGAGAGCCGCGGTGCGTCTCCCGGTCCTGCTCCTGCGCCGGGTCCAGTCTCTCTCTCTCCCCCTCCTCCTCCTCCGCCACCCAGCTGTCAAGCGCCGTTACTCGGTTGATGTCCAGTGGAACCGGTGCGCAGTAACGGTGCGTCTCCCGCTCCTCTCCGTCTCTCTCTCTGTGTGCGTGCGTGCGTGCGTGTGTGTCTCTCTCTCTCTCTCTCTCTCTCTCTCTCTCTCCCCGCTCCCCGACACATGCACGCCGCCGCTCTGTGGAGCAATCAGACGCACCGGAGACGGCGGGAGAGATGTGAGGCAGCGGGAGAAAGAGGGAGGGCTGGAGCGGATTGGGGGGGTGGTGGGGTGGGGGGGCGCACGCAGTGTGGGAGGATAAGGAACGAGCGCGTCTCCCGTCCCTTTTTTCCCCCCCTCAATGATTAAATGTCGTCGAGGTGGCGCTGCTCGCATGAAATTAATCAGCCCGGTCAGCGGCGCGCGGCCGGTGCGTCGCGGCCGTGGCTGGGTGCGCGTGGAAAGATTTTTTTTTTGGGGGGCGGGGGGGCTCGGATGTGCGCAGTCACAGGTCGAGTTGGTGACGCCGCTATGACCCCGCTCAGGACTGCTTTGGCGTGTCATGTCAAGGACACCTCCAGCCGTCAAGGACGCCCCCTCCCCCCCCACACCCCTCCCCCATCGCCCCCCACCAAAGTTGCAGCCAGCTTCTTATCTCCAGCACCAAGAACATATGAGGCACTTTATAGCATGTCGTCTTCATATATGTTCTTTTTATGCTCCGGCGTGAATTGTAACGCAGGTCTAGTTGCGATTAAAGCTGAAAAAAAAAAAAAAAAAAGGTTTTCCTCGTCTTGGGTTCTTCCGCTTACGGGTCGCAGGGGCAGCAGTGGCCTGCCGTCCGATCCACATTGCATCAGACCCATATGGTTCCTCCTACGGGTGGTAAACCTGCTGGAGGACCATGGGACGAAGGCCCGGCCACCAGGCGCTCGCTGACAGGCCCCTTCCCCAGGCCCCCAGGCTCCAGGGTGGGGCCCCGGTAACCCTCCGGACTCTGGTGTTTTTCTCCCCATATGCGTCTTTATGGACCATTCTTTGTCTGACCCTTCACCCAAGACCAATTTGCCATGGGAGACCCTAGCAGGGGCTGCTGCCCCCGACAAACATAGCTCCTGGGATCATTAGGACACTCAGACCCCTCCACCATGATAAGGTGATGGTCCACTGAGGGGCCGGCTGCTATAGTTGTCAGCAGTAATTAACTGACAGGGTGACAAGGTAACAATACAGTCCAGGTCTCTGAAAGGTGGACATCTATGTTCCAGAGTCCAGAATCGATGAAATACACATAACAGAGCTGTGTTAGCAAAAGACGCAGCATCTAAATTACCATACATTAATAAATCTCGACAGTTCAATCACGCAGTGCTTCATCGTCCAACAATATATTCTTAATCTCCTGGACTGGATAGTCATCTCCTGAGGGATTTCATTATCCTGTTGATTCGGAGGAGCTAAATCGTCAAATCCATCATTCTAAATTCATTTCAAAGTCAAACGAAATCCAGACCGAACCAAAACACGATATGAGAGAAATAGGTCTGGAACGCTCCGACGTCAGTGAGGCGTATCGGCGAGCGGGTGCGCCAGAATTAGCTCCACGCGTGATGGGCGAACGAGAAAGGGGGAAGTGGAATCATCAGAAAGGAGAGAAACTTCTCTTCAGCCGCGTCGAACAACCGCACGCCGCTTAATAATTCTTTTCATGTAGCAAACATGTAACTGCCTTGCAATGATTGCGAGTGTTGTTGTTATTGTGGACATGTTGCGCCTGCGGGGGCCTGTGCCGCAGGGGGAGGAACTTAATTTAGTTGACTCGAGACTCGTTATGCTCAAGCCCCGGCATCTCTGGCGGCGTGCACTGTGGGCTGCCGCGAGCGCCGTCAGGCCTTCGCCTCGGTCGGCGGAAAACGGAGGCCGCGGCGGAGTGCTTCCCGGGAGGGTGGGAGGGCTCCCGTGGAGGAGGAGGGCAGGGCGGCGTCGTGCAGAAGTGGCTGGAAACAAATGTCAGGGCGCCACATCGGGGAGGCAGCTGGGGGCATCCAAAATGTGCTTTTAGCGGAGGAGCTCGTGAAAGGTCATCACAGATCAGGCTTATTTAATCATATTCTCATAAAAGGAGTTCTAAACCACAAGGGCATTTTGTAAAGCACAGCCTGCCACCAGGATGATCAATGTTAAAAAAAAAAAAAGGAAAAAAAAGTGATATTTTCTATCTTAAAATGTAATGGGTTCCTCCTTGGCCTGTGCTACAACACCCTGCACCAGTTTTGTGAATATCAGGATGGTAATTTTTGAATACTCCTGCTGACAGACAGGCGTGGGTGTAAAAACATAACATCTTTGGCGGAGGTAATAACGGCTTTATCTCACATACATAGAGTGAAGGTATTTCACATATTTCGCAGCGAGGTGCTGAATGAAAAAAAAAGAAGCTACTTTTGGTTCCCTCAGTGGAATCCATACTTGTTAATGCCTCTTTAAAGAGTAATGTTTTCGTCCTCACCAAGTTCAGAAGCACCAGACGGATCCGGGTGTTCCGCAGCCCACGGAAGACTGCAAACAAATGCATTCGCCTTTTCCAGGGTGAAACCGCCCAAGGTCCTGATTCAGAGCACGAAAATACCATTTCCAGATGAAGTCTGGTGAGGGAGGAACGTTTGGGTGAGGTTGCGGTGGTGGATGGGCCACTCAGACCGTGAACTTTGGCGCCAGAGGCCACTGGTCAACGAGATGTCATGTGCTCAAGTTGTTTACTGAAAGCTCTTTTCCGAAATAAGTGATTTAGTGGTGATGTAGCCTAGCACAGTCCCACACGCACTGGACTCAAAGCCATGACCATCAGTCGCAGGGCGGGCGTGCTACCAAGAAGGCTAAGAGCAAGTGGAGTACTGGACTCAAACCCACGACTGCTGGGTGGGAGGTGGATGCGCAATCAAGGATCCGAAAGCCGATTAGCACGAGCATCTGTCTCCAGTACATTAGCATCTGTCTCCAGTACTTTAAGGTGCTGGGCAGCGAGCCTTGCTTGCGGCATACAACACTTAATCAGACCGTAACTCCGGCACTGACGAGCCATTAAACATTTCAACAAAATGTATTTGTAACAGGCACACAAAACATGCTAATGTGTTGTATTAGGTGCAGGTCAGCCGCTGAACTGGCCCGTTTTTCTAAGAAGTCTTCAAAGTGAACGATGACCTGCTGATGGAGACCAAGGACACTGAGGTGAAATCGTTTTGACAGATGCTTTTCAGGTGTTTTCGTGATGCAACGTGCCTTTGAGCAGCCCAGTTGCCAGCTGTCAAACCACCACATCTGACACCAGTGAGAAAGTCCTCCTCGGGTGGGTTTCTCGAACGAACTTTGGCGCAGGAGTCAAGTGTTCCGGGCGGTTTAGGTACGGTAAGTGTAATTGAGGTTAAGCTTTTGGCACAAAAACACTTGATTTGGTTGAGGTCATGTTGGCCATGCAGCTTGTGATGATGCGCGGCGACGCACACACACAAAAGGTACTTGGTCGCACAACCGATGACGTGCATATGCCCAATGTCCGCATGCTACAATCTGTCGTGTTTTATTATTGAGTCGCCACGGAGAATCAGGAAGTCCAAGTCTACCACGACGTGTCACACGCAGCCTTTGCGATTTGTCACTGCCTCATTGGGGAAAAACAACAGATGAATACTCTCATGCAGTCTCCATTTTTTTGTTTTTGCCCCGCCCCCCTTTCCTCTCCTATGCCGGGAGCAGCCTGCATTTTTCCATCACAATCATAGCTGCTCCGTTTTGATTGAACCGCTGCAACTCTTTTTTTGCAGTTTTTTTTTAAAGTGCTCCACTTTTGTTGCGAATGTTTCACCCGCGCCATCGCTGCAGCCGCTTTACCTGCGAGCGTAGTGCACTTATCTGCCTCTTCTTTTCACCTCCACCCCTAATTAGCCAGTCGCCCATCTCCACGCGGTCTCGTCAGCTGACATTTAACCCCTTTTTAGTCGATTTGACTGTTGCCAGGCAAGCAAGTACGAGCGTGTTCATATGTCAATAGGGTTATTGCTCAGTGTGGTCCAGTGGGCTGAAGTGCAGGCATGTCAGAGGGAATCAAGAGCTTGTGGCAGGCGACTATTCAATGGCAGAGACGAGGGCAGCCTAATAGGCTACTCAGGAATTGCATGTCACTCACTCGCACGCCAGGTCCTGACATACAGGACTGGACGGGGCCTGTGCGCCCGTCATGAGCCCGTGCTGACACGGAGCTACACAGCCTACCTCTCCAACCTGACCTCCATCTGTGTGAAGTGATGCACTGTGGGTCATTTACAAGCACTGTGCCCTTGGAGCTCCTCCCTGTATGACTGACATGAGTGATGGCAGCTGCCACACCGCCTCCACCGCCGCAACACCTCTGCTTCAGATGGCCGCGCTGGTCTCCAAAAAGTTGCAGCCGCCGGCGCCGCTGCCGCCGACCCGGCTTGACCCTGTCACAGCCTGCGGACGCGTTATCAGGCTAATGACGCCGCCGCTGTGCAGTTTCCTGCCTCAGCTTAGAGCCCCGGCATTCTTCCCAGCGGACTTACCAAATGATTCCTTTTTTCGAAGTAAGATTGCGGTTTTATGAAATGACGAACGAGCAGCGATCGGCTGGCAAATCTGATCCGTCATGCACCCGCGTTTCTTTTGACATTTATCAGCCGGAAAAGCAAGGAGCGCACGGGGGCGCGGGTGGCTTCCATGCCGTCCGCGAGTAGGAAGGGGCGAGCGCGGCCGTCCGCCGGGGGCCGCGCGGTGATGAGGATCCGCGGGTGCCCCCCAGGGCCTCGGCGCTTGTTAATCAAGCGGTGGGATGACAGGGCCATTTGCTGCATGAATCACTGCACTCTCATCACGCTGAAAATGACTTGCATTTTCTTTGAGGAAGGGAACGCAAACTGCGCCGTTATTACGCTCAGCTGGGGTGAAGGATGAGTTGTTTTGTATCAATGAGACACAGTTTTAGGAGTCGGCGCTCACTCGGGGAGAGTGTGGATATTTGCAAACACAAGCATAAAAAAAAACACCCCCAAAAAAAAAAAAAAACCTGAAGATAGAAACACAACAGATGTGACAGGAAATGTTAAGATGCCACAGGCTGATTCAACAGACCTCCCCTCAACCGGAGAATAAAAAGGCAGTAATATGTTTCTGTCGGCAGCTATTTGTTTTACACCGGAGTCCATTAACAGCCGGCGTCAGCGGGAAGAAACATACAGTACGTTATTGTGCAAGATTTGATTGCTCCTCAGTGCAATTTGCGCATGACTCGGAAGAGATGAGCGTCATGTAGTCGACTGTCTCGAAGCCCGCCACGTCCGCGGCAGCGCTTCCTGTGTTTGTAGTAAACTGTGCGTGGAGCAATTTCAACAAAGCAATTTCAAGTTAATTGCCTTTGTGTGAAAACTGAGGGGCGGGGGCAAAAAAAAAAAAAGAAAAAAAGAAAAAGAAATAAAGCTTCCACGTTTTGTATTTATTCTGAAACGAAGGAGAAACTATGTCTGCTAAGTGGGGAACAGCACGACAGCAGGACTATTTTGACAATAGGGTATGTCTTTCTTCCAATATTGATTCCCATTTACATCCATTTTTGACTTAATCCACCTCATGGGAAAACAAATAAGCAGACTCATGCTCACACACGCTCAAAGATGCAGCCCTCTGATGTTTAACTTACTACTGCCATCTAGGGACACATAAGAATTCTGATGTTGGATGATGTGCAACATCATATTTATATCAGGGTTAGTGAATGCTCCCTGTTACTATTGAATTTATATCAACTGAATATAGTGAAGAACGCACTCCGAGGTGGTTTATTCAAAAAAAAAAAATAAAGCACACAACCAGCCCTCACTGTGGAGTGTGTGAGTGGCCCAAATGATGGTTGGTCCAGCTGTGTGTGACACTTCAAGTCTTTCCCCTCCAAACGTCCAAACTCAGCGTGGCGCCTGCGATATTTTGAGCCGGTTGCCGGAGGGGCGGCGGCGTGCGAGCGGCCACGCAGGCGGCGCGGCTGGCCGTCCTCGCTCGTAGCTGGAGCCCACTCCTCCTGAATAATGAACTCAATCTCGGCTCCGCCTCGAGGGGAGACCCCGCAGCAACCCTCAGCTTAGCGCGCGGTTTTGTCCCCCGCTTGCGTGCGTGCGTGCGTGCGTGCGTGCGTGCGTGAACATGCGCTCGCCACTCCCCGCTCGCCGCCAGCCTCTGCTGCCATGAGTAGATCTGTGAGAAACGCTTCACTGATTGGCAGAGGGAAGAGGAAAAACAGAGCGGGAAGCTGCGGCCAGGAGACATGGAGGGATCGTCAAGGTTTCGGAGTTGGAGGAGGGAGATGGCGAGCGGCAGGGGAGAGGGTGGGAGGTTCGCGTGTGTGCGTGTGTGTGTGTGAGTCGGAAGGGTTCAATTGCAGTTTCCTAGCGGATCGACCCCGTGTACCACCAAGGGGTCCGGGGAACGGCTTTCTACAGAGGGAGGGGAGGAGGGATCAGAGTAGAGGTGGGAAGCAACGGCTCAGCGGTAGATGTGGAGGTGGCGGCGGCGGCGGCGGGCGAGATGAAAAGGACAGCCGCTGGATACCGAGTTAATGAATGGTCACACTTCCCATCCTTGATTGAGATTTAAGAGGTGTGGGCAGGTGGAGCTGAAGGGGGTCAGCAGCAGCGGCGGCGGCAGCAGGTCTGCTGACCTTTCGGAAAGACTTCCACCTCGCCAGCTCCCGCACGAAGCCCATTAACCACTGAAATACAACGGCTTTTGATTCGATCCCCCGCAAATACCCGAGATGATAATAAAACATGTGGGCTGCCGTATGTTAAAAACAATGAAATCTCAAGAACGGCTGGGAAAAAAAAAACACACAAACACACACAAACTGGCATGTCAGAGTGTGGCTGTGTCGCCGGAGCGCGCCGCTGATAGCTCGGGCCGGTGCTTTATTTCAAGATCAAACCTGCAGGGTCTTTTCAAAAGCTGTGGCAGCGCGCACGCACACACACACACACACACACACACACACACACACACACACACACGCACGCACGCACACACACGCGCACCGCCTCAGCATCATTCAAATAGGTAATTATCTGTCTTCGAGTGCCGAGGCTGCAGCCAGTATGCTCAACATGATTAGCCAAAACCAAAGCCTCTCCGCAGCAAAGAGATATTAATTGCCTTTTCCAAGCTGACGGGAGTTAAGAGAACTGAAAGGGGCGCGCTGGTGAGCTGCCTGTCAACAACCAGCTTCCCCGGCAAGGTTACGGGACGGCATCGCTGCGGCCGTGTTGGCAGTAACAGCACATCGGGAATGCTGCGGATATGAGGGTGTTTTTTGTTTTTTCCTCCCCTCCTTTAGATATGTCATACCTGTAATGACAGTGGATATTTGTTCGGCTCTGAGCGAGAGAGAAGCAGAAAGCTGAGGGGATAAAGTGGGGGGGGGGGGGGGGGGGGGGGGGGGGGGGGGGGGGGGGGGGGGGGGGGGGGTAGCTGGAGGTGACTGGCAGGAATAACCCATGACACAGCAGGTTTTTTATCATGCCTGTACGAAGGGTCAGAAATTGGTTTCCTCCGATCAGAAAGAGAGAGAGAGACGAACTTCAACAGCGAACTGGAAATATCCCAGGAACTGACATCAAAAATGAGTAATGTTAGAAATGTGCCACATGAACAGATTGTACCTTTTTTTTTTTTTTTTTTTAACCCCCCCTTTTCCTTTCCTTCTTCCTCCTCTCTGTGCCCAGGCTCATTGATATTCACTGTGGTTTACACTGATAATTACTTGCTGAGCTCCAGATCAGTTCTGTAATTTGCCATCTAACTCCATGGTGTCTTGTGTGTGTGTGCATACTTATAAGCCAGTGCTACAATAGGCAGGGACGAGGGTGGAGAGGGAATGAAACAGCAGCGAGAGTAATTGGGGAAAATGAACCTCTCTACCTCCAAATCTCAGCAGATGTTTTTTTTTTTTTTTTTCTCCAATCGTATACAAACATCAACACCTCTAAAAACCGAAATAATGCATGATCACGGGGAGGCATGGTTCTTCAAGAGCAAAACAGCCGACCCGAGGGACATACATTATGAATATCAACATAACGTCAGAGTGCAGGTTGGTTCAGGTCGTCTCGCCCTGTGTTCAAAGTGGCCGACTTGGTCCCTGCAAAGTCCAGCTTGCAAACCCTCCCTGCCTTTGTTGCAGCATGTTAATGGTCATACAATTAAATGTTTATCAATCTCGCATGGGCGCAATCTGCATTCGTTTTATTTATTTTTTTTGTTGTTTTTATCCATTTTCCCCTCGAGTGCTCTTTCATTTAACGCTCGCCATTGCCCAACTTTCCAGAACACAAAGAGGACTCGCTCCTCACATTTTGCCGCATTATGGAAGCAAAAGTCTCTCCTCTTAAAGAAGCCATGCGACCCATCTTCCGCCATTCATCCTCATAGTTTCATATGATACTTCGGGTATCAATTTTTTTGTTTTTTTTGGTTTTTTTTCCTGCTTCAGCGCTTGGCTGCTAAATTGAACGTCTGTTTTTTCGCAGAGGCGCGGCGATGGCTGTTTTCTCAGCGTTCAACAACTATAGCTCCCTTTCTTCTTTTCCATGAGTGGGCTATCAAAGCCTCACGGTAAAAGCTGGGGGAAAAAAAAAAAAACAGAAGATAATAGCACAGACATTTGGGGAAGGCAGCGGCAGTAAAGAGTACGCCGCTGAGTAGATGCCATACAATGATTTGTTCTTTCAAGCCAGAGGCGTTAGTGCTGTATGTGAAATTGCCTCCTCTTTTAGAGTAAAAATCAGCAAAGGCTTTACTCATTGCAGACACTTTCCCTTTTTATTGTAAGAAAAGCACAGGCATCACTAATAGCAGGAACAATGGGCACCGCTCTATTCAAGCATCCCGGAAAGACATGACGGCGTGACAGCGGGACAGCCATTCTTCCCCCATCTTCATGTCACGTATCAAAAACGTCCTAAATGACAAAGACCTACACAAAGGCTCCGCACACCTACACTGACTCAGGCTGGGGGTGGGCGGAGCGATGCTGGGAGCGGACTGTGAGTAAACTACCCGAACAAAAAAAAAAAAAACAATGAAAAAAAACAACCATTGTCATCCCTCGATGTCAAATATCGATGCTCAAAGCCCGTCAAACAGCGGCGCCTTCTCGAGCTCCTCGCGCTCCTCGCGTCTTGCCCCCGTGGCTTCCAGCCGAGTCCGGTGTGGGAGTGATGGAGCGCGTCCGTGACTCAATCCCACGACTCCCATTCACTGCTTTGTGCAAACGGCTGTGCGACGCGCCTCCGATTGCGTCATGCCGCATTTAGAGAGACGCGCCGGCGGCTCGCGCTTGCATCGGGACGAGGTCACGGCACTCTGGGCAAATCAGGGGCACCCGGCCAACTTGGAGGCATTTCGCAACGAACTTTTTTACTTCAATGTGGCCAACGTTTAGCCTTAGTTAAAACTCTCATTTCTATGGCCGTATGTATTGAAGAAGAAACCCTGGAATTGCCTAAATGTGCAATCTAACACACTTTGAGCCTTTCAGCACAATAATTGATGTTTGAATATGTGGCAGGAAAAAGGAAAAGCCACCCAGTGAGACTTTGAGGACGCGCAGCTGTTGCCATTTCAAATGCCGCCGTGGAGCCGGGCCCTTTTGTCGCCTCGGGGAGGCGCGACGGCCGCGACGCGACGGCCGCGACGCGACGGCGATCGCTCGCTCGCGACAGGCCGCGCCGCTTTCAAGGTTAAGCGTGACATGCGAATGGAGCCTTTTGACGATCGGCTCAAGCACGCACGCTTGCGAGCAAAACACAAACAAA
>CAAKHG010013702.1:6072-20963 GCA_901007715.1 Dactylopterus volitans
TTCCTCCCGCTGCACTAGGCATCTAAGAATTTTTAATCATCAGATGGCATACCTTGGTTGGTCATATTTCGGTATCAGCCAAAATTCTATCACTAACTGGTTAGTTTTATAGTTTAATTGTTATTTTATTTCCAGAAACAGTTGTATGTTACAGTGCTGATATTGTGGTATGCAAATATACGATACAGGATTTGAAAAACAAAAATCACCCACATACACGGACAAGATGTGTTATTGAATGATTTTTTTTTATTGTTGTCATTTAACAAATTAAAACAAGATACATAATGTTCATGTCTAAAATCCTAGTTTTTATGATTCAAGATACACTCAGGTAAAAAAAAAGGGCTATAATGTTCTACCAGCATTGCTTGAGGAAGTTAATGGTCGAGAGAGCTGCCAACCCTGTTCAGTTGATGCCATGTTCATCTCAGTTGCTTTGTATCAGTATCTTGCCATCTATCTATACCCCAATCAAGCGTAACATTTTTACCACTGCATGTTTACCATAGAAATTTACCATAGAATATAATGCAACAGCACTGCTAAAAATTCCCCCCTTAGGAGTTTTATGTTGATTTTTATCAAATCTGTTTGATAGAGGTACTGTACTTGCGACTGTAACATGTGATGCTGTTGAACTGTAGTGGGTTATACTGAGCTGTCTCTAATATTTTGGTCGCCCCACTCATATGCATCAGGGTGACTGACCCCTAGCTGACGGACCCCGTTTCCTGCACGCCCGAGAAGATTAAATGTTTCCTCAAGTAATTTTTAAAACTACTCCACTCCGCTTTTTATCGATTGAAATGTTGAGATGAAATCATGATGCAACCCAAGGAACCATTTAAAAGGTACACGACAGAGAATTAACATAAGTGAAACCATGGAGATTCAGTTCACTGACTAGGTACAGAATATCAAGTGTGTGCTCATAGGCGCACACTCGGACTGTATTGAGGCTCCGTGCCCGGTTAGCCAGTAGCTAGCCGTTAAACGATTCACGGTCTCGTTTAAATAAACGACGGGAAACGGTACAAATGTAGATAACTAAAAAGGTTCCGCATCATATCGTCTACACGTAAACACCACCAGAATATATTAAGAGGCGCAGTAAATTGTTTTAAAGTGTTTTTAATTGCCTACCCAAACTCCAGATGTATTGCTATGGGCGCTGCCATATTGTCGAAACAGACAGGAAGTAGTCGATGTAACTACCGGAAGTGACGTTATTGATTGAGCAAATAATTATTGTCGTTTGGCGAGAAGGGTACCTTAAAAAAAGATAAAGGCAACTTTAAAGGGAGAATGTAAAAAAGCAAGTCCAAATAAATACACGTAATTTAGAAACCACGCAGTAATGTGGCTTTTTTCTAAAATAAATAAATAAAACGAAGAAGAAAGCTTAACGAGATATTTGCTGTCTGTTATTCTAAGGAATTATTGTGCAACTGTAACTGATTATATAATTTTTCTTGTAATATTCAAACATAACCAATATTTCTAAAATAATTTTCCTATAATTCATCAATCCTCTTTTCTGAAACATGGCAATATTGATTGAATTAGTATTTTTAAGACAGTTTTGAATATTTTTGGGGCAAGAATCATTTTTCTATGGAATTCTTCGAGTATTGGTGGGCAAGGTAAATTAATCTGATACACTTATTCATAAAAAAATTCCATGTTTTATGATAAGAGCCCTATTTTTTTTAAAAATTGGCTTAACTCTCTCATCTACCTCATTGAACTTAAATGAGAAATCATTATCTTGGACAGTTATTAATATACAGCACTCTGCCTCTCTCTCTCTGTTTACCGCACATGTGCATGTCTGCATGTATTTGCATTGTGTTGTGTCAATATAAGTGTGCAGAGGCATGACATCAGTGTGTGAATGCACATCTGCCTCTCTGTGTCCCTCTCTCTCTCCTTACACAAGTCCTCAATCATACTGGTGACAGTTCAAGTCCCAATATACAGGGCCGGGAGGATGAGGTGGGGGTAGAAGGGGGTCAGAGGTTTGAATTGCAAATCCACTGCCTTCTGTTGGCGTCCAAGCCTTAGCAGGCCCTTCCCTTCGTCATTCATGTGTTAATGAGGAGTCAGTGCAGGGGCACATAGACAGATCGACCAGGGGCCTGGCGGGGGCGAGGGACGTGTGAGGCGTGGGTAAGGAGTCGGGCGGGAAAATGAGGGAGCTCTGTGATGGAGCAGTGTGGAAGTTTGAAAACTCAGGAATGAGACCAGCCACTGAGTATGCTCCGAGAGAGGCAGAGGGCCTTCATGGCTATTCGGTAAGTTTCATGGTTACAGAGTAATTCATTCAGGAATAATCGCACCCTCACTGCATATCATGTCACATTTGCTTTGCAGCAACAAGGTTCATGAACAGTTCTGATATCCTTTTTATCTCAGTTTACATTAAATAAAAATGTCCCTTTCCCGTTTTTATTACGTACTTGTATGACTTGTAGTATTTGATATTCGACTATTTCAAAAATACATATTCCGGTGAAGATGATGTGAAATGTCTTCATTTTATGATTAAACTGATGGAAAAAAAAATCCAAGCACCCATCTGAATCCAGTCATATTGTTTTTGAGAGAGTATGGTAACCTCTTTTTCATGGCTGTCTTTCAAATCTCCACTAGAAATGCAAGTGTTACCCAAAAATCCAGTGTTCCGAGTTGGGTGTCTGTGGTGTGATTTTCTTTTTTTTTAATATATATCGGCATTATGAAATCTCTGTCACAATCAGCCAAAATTACAATCTTCAATACAGTGAAACAAAGTAAAACATCTTCCCGTAGATGGATGTCAAAAGTCAGTGCTGGGCTGCCAGGCTCCAGCTATAGAGCAGCCAGGGTCACACATGATCAGATGACAATGACCAACACAATGGATTAGCTATAAAAGGACTGGGGGGAGAGATTAGGGGTGAATTGATGACGGTTGGCTGGCTGGCTCGCTGGCAGGCAGGCCTTGGAGATCTTGGGACTGTTTCAATAAGGAACATAAAGAGCTGAAATTAACATGTTCCATGATACCAAGCAAAGAGAATCCTCTTAGAGATTACATCCATAACATGTTACGCCTATGGAACTGTATGGGACGGGGAGACAAAGACCAGAGCGAATGATAATTTTCTATTGTGGCAGATTATGGGGCATCCTATTCTGTTTTATTCTATTGTGCTCCATTGTGCTTTGTTCTTTTTTGTCATGCGCCATCGCTGTAATCTTCTCTGCATTCTCTGTGTTTTGGAGGAAATGTTTCACCTGGAATAAACCTGACCATCAGTGTAGCGGCTGCCATTCAGCCTATAGTGGCTTATTCCTGAAGAGGGGAAAAAGGCGAGAGCAGCACTCCTGAAACATCTGTGTCGTGGCACACATACCCACACATGATGATAAAAGCACACACTGAAATGACACACGCACACACACACATGCATGGATACAGATCATTCTTTGTCTCCCACCCATGGCCATCACCATAGGTCTGTCTGGAAAACAATGTGTGGTGTTTCTTACACGCATGCTCAGTGCACTTCATATATTCATTTTCAGTGAAAAAGGAGATAATACACACGATAAAAAGGAAAAAAATCAATTAACAGAGTAGCTCAAGTGCGCAGGAGTGCACATGCGTGGGAAAAGAACAAAAACCAAACATCAACAATTATTTGACTAATGAGAAAGTTCTTTTCACAGAGGAAACTCAGGAAATTGTATCTCCTGGGATCAGATGGGGTATGATCTTTGATAGTTTGATAATAAAATGCTGTCCTCTACTGGCAACTAATATGTATTGCATTAGAATGGCTCCATCAAACAGATAGTTTCATTGGAGTTGTTGGTGCTGACAGTTGCTTTTGTGACAGGCAGGATGATGATTTTACAATAACTAGGGATATAAGGTGTCCCATATGCGTTAATACAGTTGAATTGTCTTTCATATTTTCCTCCCTATGAATTGCCTATTTCATATTTTTCTCACTATGAACAGGCCCCATTAAGACAAAAAAAACAAAACAGAAATTTGGTGATCCCACTCACTTGACATCTCCAGGGTGTCAATGGTACTCAACTGTAAAGCGTCTTTGTTCCTACTGAAATTTAAAGGTGTCATTTTTTCTAGAGGCTAAACATTGTCCCATAACTGAGCACTGAGTGTTGTGGAATATTTGTACCTGCAGATTTGCAGGTCTAGAAGTAGTATATATATGTAAAATCAAAACTCAGTGTCCGAGTTCAATTTTAAAATGTTTTGGATGATAATGGACGCGAGAGGCAGAGTGGAATATGTCCTGTTAGATTTGGCTACACAAGCAATGCTTAAATGTTGTTTGTAGTCCTGTGTTGGCATTTGTTAACAATAACAATACAACATAGTATAACAAGGATCTTCCCTCAAGACTGCATCATAAATGGAGTACACATAGGGAAAGGTATTACATCACAGGGTCCAGCTGCACCCACAATATATAATCAAACAAACATGTTGACACAAGCAATCATTTTATTTGAAAAAAAGTGAATTGCTATGTACAGTACGTAAAAAAACATGAGATCCATCCGAAATAATCTTTTTGCCTTTCAAGTTCATCTCATACATTCCTGTTTTTCCCAACAGGACAATGCACGACACTCCCAGCGCTTCCCTGTACAGTACTCAAAAGAGGGCTAATAAAAAGATACATCACTATCATCATCATCATCATCATGTTCATTATCCTGTTTTCATCATCAGTTTTATCAGATAAGAAACCTAAACCAGTAGGCGTTCTCTTGTTCTCAAAACACACACGATACATGTATAACAGGAAGCTGTTATATTGTATTACAATTAATGATTCCGTGTTGTTGTTTTTTTGCTCAATAAAGATTGCCCCCTGTTGGGTGACAATGGAAACTGGCACATGGCTTCGCAAAGTCTGATTTGTACAGCTGATCCCAGGATGGTAAAACTCAAACATTCATAGGTTGGAAGAATGTCTTTCACTTTGATATTTCAGTATCCTAGATATCCAATGAGACTTTCTTTCATATATAGATTATCAGTCTGGGTAAAATAGGGTTTTGGAAGAATAAAGGATAGACATTTAAAAAAAAAAAAAAAAAGCTGATGCACAAGGCAAAAAGAAACAAAGACTTTGAAAAATATTTTTGTATGGGCTCCACAGGGGTGTAAACCCTCGGCTGAAATGATTGCATAGCTCTGAGAGTCGGCTCCAGCCCTCTCAGGCCCACATTCTGAAACTACAGCAATGACTGAACGCTAAACAGTCAACCAAAATCTCATTTCATGGCAATCAGACATTTCATATCTATTGCCGAAACCCACATTTCAAAACACACAAACCAAAAAATATGCAATCTGCAGCAGGGTTGTGGTCTAGGTGATAAATGGATTACTGATCACTGAAGATTATGGGCAGACATGAGTGGTCGTCGATGAATCCTTTTTAAAGCAATATTTCACTTGGTATTCACATTTACTGTAACATGAATCGACCATAAGGTTTTTTTTTCTTATTATTATGACTTCAATTTACGATACACAGATAGTCTATACACCTGTATTTCTTGCATCTCTTTTAAACCATTTAAGTATAAACTGCAGCTCCAGCGAGTGAATCATACCACAGCATGTTCATAAATGTTTACATACAAAGTGAAACATTGCTTCAACTAGATTTCTTCGGTCTCATGTAACATTGTTTTTAGCTCCAGTTTGTATCACATTTATTAGTCAAACAGAGCTACAATTATGTTTTGTACAACTCCTCAAACCGTCGTGTTGAAGTTGCTGCATTACTTCTGCAAATGTTTCATTTCTGACACAGTTATTAATGCATGCCTGATACATTTTTAATGTGTTTCAAAAGGGACTGCTTAATGCATATTTAATGAGATTTTAGGAACATAGTTCCCTCAGAACGAGCATGGACAGATTGTGAAGCAACATCCAAACTGTTTTGGTATCCTTTCATCATAACAAATAAATAAGACAAAAAAAAATGTAAACAATAGTACAGAAACAAAAATGGAGGAATGTTAACATTCATGTGCACACACGCTCACACAAGCTCACAATCCACACACACCCACATACACACACATGCACATAGAAAGAAGAGAGGGAGAGAGAGAAAGAGAGAGAGAGGGAGAGAGAGAGAGAGAAACAGAGAGAGACAAAACATCTATATATGATCTAAGTAAGTTACTGTTGGTCGTCTCTACTACAGTGTGTGACAGCAGTTGGTTGAAACAGTGTCTGTGTTTTATTGGAGCAAAGCCAAACTCTGCAGCCAAGTTTGGCCCTTGGGGGACACCCTACATTTGTGACTGTTTGTACCATCTTGTTTTCCACTTAGCTCGTCTCCTCCGTGTTGCCGTTTCAAATATTCTTCGCGAGGACGTCCACGTAGGAAGAGTGGCGGGAACGCTCCACGGTGAGTGCAACACGTGTTGGAAGTGAGACCCTCGCTTCAGTTGTCCACCAGTTCACTATACACGCTTTTTAGCTGCCTCTTTATTCGCTCGCACCACTCCCAGAGTTCGCACTGGGCTCTTCCACATCATCTACCACGATGCAAAACAAGACCGAACCACTGTAAGTGGTGAGTGCAGTTGGGGGTGTTCACTTGATGGCTGGCGTTGGGTCATGTGCTATAGCTCGCTCTGGCGCACAGGCGGTTCAAGCTTGTGCGATAGGGCGGTGAGGACTTTGTCGAACTTCTCATAACGCTCCATTTGGCTGCCCTCGGAGCCGCGGCTGCCCCACAAGAGGCGCATCTGAAACTCCGTCTGGAAGATCTCGTGTATTTCTGCTCGCAGCTGGAATCCTGGAGAGGAGAAGAGTCATCCGTTTATTCATTTTTTATGAAGATAATCCATTTGTTTTGTGTTTGCTCATTCAGGCAAATAAGCTTTCCCAATCTATAAGTCCATGATAAAACTTCATCTGTTTTGAATGACTGGTTGTAGAAGTGGCGATGGAAGAAGTCAGGTTGATCCAAAAAAGCCCCATCGGCTCTCAGTGATGATCAGTACAGAGAACAGAGGAAGCATTCACACAAACATAATCATGAAATCAAAATCGCTGATGAGCACTAACATTATTAACCGCAGCAAATGGACACAGCAACTTGCTTTTTCCTTAATTTCTGGATCTGTTATTTGGTCTCACCCTGCAGTTTAGTCTCAGTGTTGGTTCTGTAGATCCCACCATGGTGTGCGATGGTACGAGCCGCCTCGAGGTGGTACATGACCACGTCCACTCCCACTTCTGCACTCTCCCAGGGCTCCAGTGTCTCACCAAGAGCCAAGCCCCGCTCCAATAAGGACAGGACAGGAATGACGTGTGGAAAGGAGGTGTTCGACAGGACACTCGACTCTTTAAGTAGAACAGTATTTGTTTTAAAACACAGAATGTAAATACTTTGCAAAGACTTTTCATAGACAAACTCCTGACATCTTCTCACAACCATGAGTTTTGAGAAGAGATTAAGATTTTGCAAAGACTGTAAATCTTGTAGGGTCACAGTTTACGAGATTATAACTAAGATAGACTCCTTTGAGATGATTTGTCATCCTGCTCCCGGTGAGAAAGAAAAGCCGTTGATAAAAGCACAGTATGTCTTTGAAACAGAACTCTGTCTCATCTGTGTACCACACGGATGTCAATGAAAGTGTTCATATCAATGAACTTTACAGCCAAGAGCAGCGATTTCTGATACGACTTCTTTTGTTGTCGTCGTTTGGAATGTCAAGACAAGAAAAAGTCCACTTTACACCAAATGCTGGAGATGGCATAAGCCCAAAGCAGCTCCCGAAACTCCCGTCATTTTAATACGACACCGAAAATCAGTCTAGAGAATCGTTCCCTCTGTACTTCGGTGTAGACCTGGATCTCACCTTTGCCATCGTTCATGTTCTTCATGAAAGGTTTGAGCTTCTTTTCATACAGAATGGCGCCTTCTGTGTGTCTCTGGCGTAATGTCACCCACGTCTGCTCCAGGCGGGAAATCTGAAGGGATACAACGGCAAACATCAGGACGACCTTTGGAGCTTGTGGCGCTAACAATGATGGTGGCTCTCTTCTGTGTCTGTGCAACCTGTGGCAGCTCCAAGGCTCTCATCACAGCGGCGAAGCCAAACATGTTGCCCATGTTGCTTTTCAGTTCTGCTGCTAATTGGATGGTTTTATGGAGCAAGGCTGCTCTCTCCTCTGTGCTTCCTGTACAGCCAAGCAAGTCCACTGCCATCATGATAGACATGGTGTAGAACCTGAGGGGAGAAGAAGGTGCTAATGTTTAACATTTATTCAAAAAAAACCTAATGATGTTTACTTCGAGCCTGTTTTGAAAGCTGACCTGAGATTTCATATATAATTAGTAATATACAACACAAATTATTTGAAGCATTTTGCTCAACAATTTCAAGTGATGTCAAATTTAAGAAAGGCTGTCACATGAACCCGGGCTGCACAATTTGATGCCTCACATTTAGTTTTTATCATGTTTTTACGGATTTTTTTCGATTGAGAAATATTCATTACAGTGTGGAACCAGCCACATTAAAGCAAGGGGAATAAAAAAAGCGGCAGAGCAGAGGATGAGTTAAACTAATGAGAATCAGATTAGAAGATGAGATAGCAGAGAAGAATAGAAGAGCTGAGATCACCAGGAGCTGAATTAGTGATGGAGTTACTAATGGCTGCATAAAAGATGACGGTGGGGAAAAAAAAAAACCCTTTGTACCTCTCCAGTAGGTCGAGTCTCAGCTGGTGTCCGTGTGGTAGTGTCAGTAGTTCCAACCCTGAGGACACTCCCATCATCCTTTGCATCTCTGAGGTCACGCCCAATATTCTGGCAACCTGCCCGAGAGTACCAAAAAGAGGTTTTCCGCACGTGCGAGTATTCTTTTTTTTTTTTTTACAGCTGTGTGTGTGTGTGTGTTCAGAATTGTGGTTGACAAGTCTTGGTGAACTTATAATATGTAGTTATACATGTGCCTAATGTGTAAATAATAGACACAACAAACAACAACAATGGGAATAAAATGATTAACAAGCAAACAATTCTAGTAATTATGGTAAAAAAAAAAAGAATAATTTGTTAAAATTGAATTAAAACAGCCGGATAAAACAAGATAGGACAACAGTCAGGTTAAAAGCATTGGTAAAAAGATGTGTCCTGTGATTCCATGTGTTGAGTATGTCTGTCTCTACCGTGCAGTCCACCAGGGTGATGTGTTTCGCGGCGGTCCGCGCGTCCACCTCAGCCAGCAGCTCTTTGACTCTCTTCAGCACGGCCATCTCCAGAGGCTTATTCTCAGCTGGCATAATGCAGGACTCGTACCTGCGCGGCAACAGTTGCGCCATGTTAGAGAACCCTGACCCAGGACAGAACACGGAGCACTGGCCAGGACCATGAAAAGAATGATGTCACAAACATTAACAGGACATTTTGAAAAGGCAAGGCGGGCCCAGCTTCTTTAGCGCTTTGCTTTGAAGAAGATGCGCGACTGATGAGTTAAAGTCAATCATGCAGCAGCAGGGTAAATATTTGCCTAGTTACGACGTCTCATATGTTGCAGTTCAAGCAAAACAAGCACTTGCTAACAAGTCTGCTGCACAAACACTTCTTTCCCTCTTCCACAAACCGTGTGTAGCCGTTAAAGCCTTAACTGCCATTATCCCCGGTAGTGTTAGCACTGATTTGGCAATAATCCGCCGTCTACCAAAATTTCACAGGGGACCTTCAGATGTCCAAAGCCGCAGCCTGTTCAGTCTCTGCCGGCTGCTAAGTATAGCTGAGCAATTTCCTTTTACAAGCTTTATCTCCTGTGTCCTCTCATGCTGCTGTGGGCCCAATAAAACACAGTATCTGCAGTGTCTTTAACCACAGCCGTTGATCCGGGTACATATATTTTCCAGCCTTTGCTCTGTGCTGCAGTGCCTGGTCAAAACTGCCTCACTCCACTACTTTTGCCCTCAATGGCAAAATGACAACAGAAGTAACTGACCTTTGAAAACACTTGATTTTCTATTCTGAAAAATATGCTTGAAAGCTACGCAAAGATTCACAGGTTCTGAACAACTAACAAACAAGCTCTAGTGTGAGCTGCCTGCTTTGGTTTCAGTTCACCAGAGCTGGGTTTTTCTTCCCCTCCAGACCATCCCTGCTAATCTGCAGACCCCAGCATCTGCTCATATGTTCTTGCCCCAGTATGCTGCAGCCACAGACTGGAACAATCTGCTAAAAAAAAAAAACCCAAACAAACAAACAAAAAACAAACAAACACTTAAACTGAACAAATTTACAGTATCTCCAAATGTAGCTCTTAATTATTCTATTATGGCCATTCCTAGTGATATTTGCAGATGCTTCCTGACCCACTATTATTCCCAGTTATTTGTGCTGCCTGCATATTCCTGCACAGGACAACAGCTGACCTGTGTGGTCGTTCTCCTGGTTGCATACGTTCCTCTTGCCTGTTGCTGCACTGCCCGATGCAGTTATCTGCTAACTTTCTGCTCAATGCCTGTGGGTTAGATCCCATGTTTTAAAATAAAAATTGCCAGAGGAAATTCTGATTATATACAAGAATTTGCTTCTACCATGTTCTCCAAAACGTATGCTCCAAAACTACAAGGCATAATAATCCTTGTTACATATTGATTTTGTTGTAGCAACAAGCTGTTACTGTCTGTTGAACCGTTCTCTTCAGCTTTGATTAAAGTGCAGTGCCAGTGGTAAGCTGTTGTGTACTATTTTTAACAAGCTTCTCACCCGCGCGATTAGCATATTAAGTCTTTGTTGTATGAGATGAATGCTGGCAATCCCGTCACCACTCACCATGCATTTAAAGTGGCCAACCATGTTTTTGAAAGTCTGGATGCCTTATTAGCAATCAATGTGTGTACCACAGCTAGTTAGCGGCGAGAGAGAAGCAGTGTGTTTGGAGGTGTGTACC
Source organism: Dactylopterus volitans (assembly GCA_901007715.1). Taxonomy (NCBI): domain Eukaryota; kingdom Metazoa; phylum Chordata; class Actinopteri; order Syngnathiformes; family Dactylopteridae; genus Dactylopterus; species Dactylopterus volitans. The sequence continues at coordinate 17,062 of CAAKHG010013702.1, forward strand.
TGGATGGCCTAAACAAGGAGGTTGTCTCCACCTGTGGGGTGCCAAACATCCCCTCTCCTTCCTCCTTCACTCCCTCATCCCTCCTTTCCTCCACCCGCAATCGCTCCACATAGCTCTTAGTCGGAGGTTTTGGGGGCCCGGCTGGGCAAGGTCTGAGGTCACAGTAGCTTCCCGCTGTTTCTGAGGAGTGTGACTGGTAGTTGGGATGATGAGCGGGTGAGGAGTGTGTTGAATGAGAAGTATGTGCGGGATGCTCTGGAGGGTTGTTGCTCGCTGAGGGGCTGAGCTGAGGGTCGCTGGAACGGCGCATCACAGGGGAGGGTGGGACGACAGCCAGGACCCGCCCACCTGAGTGAGCTCTCTGTCTGGTGACTGAACGAAGAGAGGAGAGTTTCAAAGTCTCTTATGAAGACTGCGTTAGAGAACGGGAGTAAATGTATGTGTTTATGTGTCACTTACTCGCACTATATGCAGGGGACAGTGGGGTTTCCCCGACAGGTGACAAGGGGCAGCGATACTCCTGAATCTGATCCATGCTCATGGCGCAGTTCCGCATTGCATCTTTGTGGTGGTGGATGGTAGATGGGCTGCAAACACACCATTTTTAAGATGTTAAAAATCTCTGGGGTTCGAAGGCTGCCGGGGCCGTGCGGGGGAACATCTTTAAGCAGACACATTTTACTGGTGACAGGGAGGGTGTGGTTAACAGGGGTCAATGCTTGTTTCATGGTGAGAGAGGAGGGACACATTTTAGTAGGCATGACCTTGTATGCAGTTTTCTAGTCCTCTGTAGAAATGTGTTTTAATTTCTTTTATTGTTATGCATGAATTAAAATCATGAGCAGAAAATAAAGTACAGTCTAACCCACCCTATCACCCCCCAAGATTTGTGCCATATTTCCAGAGAGCAACGTCCAGAAAATCTTATTGGTTATGCTTTTGTCATTGCTCCACCCTTCCACCAAGCCTCACGATGGTTTCATGTAGTTTTTCACATCCTTCTGATAGCACACAGTGAGAATAGGTCTCTGCCAATGCCAATGTATAAAAATGCAGTTTTTCACTAACTTTAATGGGCTGGTTTCAAATTTGGTTGGGTTCTTCCTTTGCCCATGTCACAACGTTCCAACAAGTTTAGTGAAATTCGGCTCAATAGCTTTTATGAAATCCTGCCGATAAATGAGATATGGGTGAAAATGGAATTTCCTTGGTGGAAGTAAAGTTAACATTCATTCATGCCCAAATGTTTTCCGCATCAGTGTGTCACTGGCATTGGTTTTGCCCTATGCTTCACTGTCATGTTCAAATTGTTTTCACGCACCCTCGCCACTGTTCACAAAATACTGTATTTGTCTGCTCCCTCTTTCATGTGTCAAACAGCTTTTATCCTGTTTGAAACACGAATGAACTTTCAGTGATCCAGTGCAGAAGTGGTGACGAGAACAGGTTGTCACTATGGTGCTGATGTCCGTTACTAGGGGGAGGTGCTAGCGGTGTCTGTGACGTGAGGGGACTGCGGGATTGTGAGAGGTTAACTGCACTAATTTAGTGCTCAAAAAACAACGCTAGGGTCACACACACACACAACCTGCATTTGGGCACAGGTTCCGGCTCTGGTTCTGGTGGTGCCACTGGAGTCTCAACTGGACTGGGGCTGTCTGAGTCACTGATCATGTATACAACAGAAAGCAACGATGAAAGAAGAATGAAACTGCGACAAATATGATGAAAAAAATGTCCGGATTTTATTTTTTGGTGTCTGAGGTTTTGTGTTTTGGGACAGAAAATCATCTATGCCGCCTGAAAACTGAAACACTGAAAACTGAAATTTCGGCTCACCTGTGAGGTATCATCTTCTCTGTCGTCAGGCCGTCAGTCATGGTGACGCTCCTTCTCTTGATGTATGCTCCCCTCTGACTGGACGGTGAGTAGGCGGAGCCTTGCTTGCTGCTGGACAGGGCGAATGTGGCCTCTAGGTAACGCAGGGGGAGAGTCCTGCTCACTGGACAGTAGATGTGGACGCCACTGGACTGGGAGATTGGTTTGCGCTGGCCAATGTAAAACCGCACAAGCTCCTGGACCGAGTCAAAACTGTCAGACTCCAACACGTACTGCACCTGAGGAGATGTGTGAAATACGACATCATTGAGATTTTATTTGTTTACCAGCTATGATTGGCTTGTATCATTGGCACTGCAAGGTTTCGACTGAGGGAGGAGCACAAAACCCTGCCGGTCTCCTTAAAATCTTTATCTCCTTAAAAACGTTTTTGAAATGCTTTAAACCATTTACACACAGCAGAGTCTTCTGACATCTTTGCGCCCGTGATAAAATGAAACGAAATTCAGAACTGATGTTTGGAGGCAGACACCGAGGTTACATTCCAGTTCCCTTATTTGATCATTCCTTGCTTGACCTGCAACTTTTCTGCCCCACCGTCTTCAAGGTGAATCTAAATCACTTATTTCTGTTCAGAGGGGTAAAGCTTAAGGAGTGAGGAGAGCTCTTGGAGAGGGCTTGAATGAGGATACACAAAAGCAGCCATTGTACAAGTCTGTAACAGCCTTCATATGCCTCTTCATTGGAGATGTGTCAGATTGGCTGCTGCAGCTGATTGGATCCCTACATTACTGAATCACAACATCACCACCAACAACAGCAGCAGCTGTGTACCAGGGCTGACTGACAAACTGATTCAAAAAAAGTGTATCTAATATTATATATATGTTTTATTTTTTTTTTTTTAATTTCTGAAAAGATATATAGTATGTGCATACTATACATTTGTGTTTTTGCATCCTACTATATTGGTACAGAGACAGCAACAGCTGGAACCCAGTTCCGGGTATATGTACTTTAAAAACACAGGTCTGATTCTGATTATCGTTGACATGGATCTGAATCCACTGATTGGATCTGCAATTCTGACTAATGACAGAACCATAAAGATTTTTCTCATTCGTAGGATCCTGATCGAAGCTTTCAGTTGCAAAACATCATCATAGATGCAAATAGTCACTAGTCCTGACAAAATATCAACACACATTATAGTTTTGTTTTTTTTGCATTCCCATGTAATGCTAAGATGTAAAGCATTAAGATAATAAATGATGCATACAATTTAATCATAACCTTCATTATTAAATAACTCGAAGGGCACTGTTGCGTGCATAATAACTCTGCCAAAGTCCATGGAATGTCTTATATGAAAAATATCAAGTACTGCCTGAGCATCTTGGGCATCTTACGATAATCTCACTGACATATGGGCACTCGCAGAGCACAGACCTCCACTGAAGGCAATGTTAAAAAAAAAATCTAGTTTTTCATTATGTAAATAGCCCTGCTTCAAAATCAAATTTGTCTTCCTAGGCCAATACTCCACCCCTCTACCAAGTTTTTTAAAAACGAAAAACCAACACACACACAAAAATAGCTAATGCTTGACCCTGCTAACAGATAGACTGACTAACGAAACACCAGATGCGGGTGAAAACCTGCTTGGCGGAGGTAATGAATTTCAAATCAGAAAATCAATGAATGCAATTCACATTCTGCCACTTGGAACATGTCATACCCATTCAGTGTCTGAGAAGTGAGGTCCAATTACACACTGTGGTCTGATTGATCCGTACACAGCATAAATACAGGGTGCAGGTTTTTCATCAGCGTGCAGGGACGTAAGTGTAACAGTTTATTATTATTGATTGTCGGGACTGAGCAGATACAAAGTCCATCAAAAATCACTGCGGTGCTGCTAAAGCTTCTCAGCCCACGTCTTCAGCGGCAGGGCGCAAGGGAAAAGGTGAAAGTAAGGGGGGAAACATGGATGCTATTAAAGGGGACTGGCGGGCACCCAGACACAGGAGAGGCACAGCTGGTCAAAGATGCACACCTGTGCC
>CAAKHG010013721.1:1935-13901 GCA_901007715.1 Dactylopterus volitans
TAGGTAACACCCTTATTGTGTTTTTTTTTTTTTTTTTTTTTTTTTTTTTTTTAAGTTTCAGCTCCATAAATTATTAAGATACCGAACTGTTGGATTATTTACAATCTGACCGCTTTTGTTTTTGCCCCTTTTGGACTATGGTGATGTCTTTAGTTATGAGCTTGACAAGCACTGTAGAAAAAACCAGCATGGGAAAACAACGCTGATCTGGATTGTCTGGGTTTATCCACAACTGACTGACAGACCGATGCAAGATGGAAAGCAATGGACTGATATTGATTTGAATATTGAATTTGAAACGTTAATTAGCGGGCCCTTCGGGGAAATACTCAATGAATGATTACTACCAAGTGCTCAGCGAAACCATAGCATAAACAGTCATTTACATTTAGAAAGTACAAAGGGAAATCTGGAGGAATCTGAATTTGAAATTGTCCGCTTACATGGCTCGTAAGTAAGAATCCTTCTGCAGAATTTAGTTGACGGCCCCAGGGAGGTCAGGATCAGTTTTGATAACAAGTGCAGAAGAAGATCCTCGCACATTCAGCTCTGATGACTGATCAATAAATTGAGCTGTTGTCACGTATCAAATTTAACTTTTTGATAATGGATTAATTGTTTTGAGCAAGAAGGGGGGATAAAAATAAGGAAATTTCTGATTCCATGTTCTAGAATGTGAATATTTGCTTGTGTCTTTACTCCTTTATGAGACAAAATAATTACCAGCTAATAGATTGTTGTTGTTTTTTTAACTTTCTCAATTAAACAGGCAGAGTGTTGCTGAAAATGATCGTTTCCACGCACTTGCACACACTTGCCGTCAAGCGGCCTGCCAAACACACCCGCCCACCCACAAACATACACACACACACGCACAGTTCGGCAAAGTACCCCCCGCCCCCTTGCGCGGCGCGTTCCCACATGCGCAGACACTTCTGTGTGTATTCTGAATGCGCACAAATGCAGGTAGATAAATGAGCACTTCCCCTTTTTCCCGCCGCTACATACATGCACATCACGCTGTGACTGTTTAGCAGTTGCATCAACGGCGTCGGGGGCCGAGCTGGGACTTGATAAGTGCAGCCCGTGTGGAGAGAGGGAGCGCACACCTACCGAGAATCTAATAGCTCCAGCAGCTCCCTCACTCACCTCCCCTACCTTTTTCGATCCCATCCCTCTCCCTCCATCTTTTATTCATTTCTATTCCCCTCAGCACATTCGTATTTCTCTCTGCCGCCGCCTCCTCCGTCACCCTTTCGCCACCTTGTCCCCCCATGAATTTACCACCACGGCTCGCCTTTTTGGCAGTTCCTTCTCCATTTCTCCCACCACGTTCTCCACTTTCTCTCTCTCTCTCTCCCTCTCCGTCTCCCTCTGCGTCTTGTTCCTCTCTGCATCCTGTTCTCCCTGTTGCTCGGTCTTTTGCTCAGTCTTGGTATCAAATCCCATTATTTTTTTCTTGGCCCAAAACTCTGCTTTTCTCCCCCTCCTCACCCCCTGTTGTCTGTCAGCCTGTCAGGAGTTGGCAGAGAGTTACCGACAGGCGAAACTCTGGAGAAGGGGAGCGAGGAGAAGTGGGGAGTGGGGAGGAGAGTGATGAGGTCAAGCATTCCATCAGGGAGAGACTCGTATTGTATGGAACATCGCAAACGCACATCTGCCAGCTTTAGATTAATCTTATTAATTAGTCATGTTAAACTCAGGGTTGTGACACTCTTGTTATTGCTTTGTGCTATTAATAAAAGAGTTACAGGATGGAGGGGGTGGAATCGCTAAGCAGGCTTAAACGGAAATTATGCGGGAAGAGAAGGGGACGGGGATGAGCGCGGTGAAGCTCAGACATTTGTTAGTTGTGTTTTTATTTACTGGGCGAGGGGACAGGCGCGCACGCACACACGCACGCACACACACACACGCGATAGCCAACAAAGTTGTCAGTGTGCAAGCACAAGTGCAAATGGGTGTCTTTTAAAACTGGAAACACTGGGAGTGTGATTGTAAAGCTTGCAAAAAGAAAGTGGTCAAACCTCCTCAGATCCCGCCCACGCATGACACACGCCCAACCCTCTCCCCAACCCCCGTCCCCGCAAACACACAAACACACGCACTCAATCTTGTTTGTGTTGGTCGTTCCAACTTTTCCCGTCATCTACCTCTCTTCCTCCCTCCCTCCGCATTTCCCAAATTGCCTTTCTTTTATGGGGACGTGTTCATTATGACACAATAAAGTCCTGATAGGAGCGAGAGGACCTGAACAAGAGTGTGTGTGTGTGTGTGTGATGGCATTACGCACCTGATGTCTTCGCTCAAAGGCGGGCGGCTGACATTTTTTCCCCTTCTGCACGGCTGCTTTCCCTTCGACATCTGAGCTCCTTAATGTTGTAGCAGAGTTGAGTAAGAATTCTTGGAGGATCAGCTGTGCTCAGCATTTGCAGCCATCCCGCACTGCAAATACATCACCATTCATATTCAGCTGCAACATAGATTTCCGAGCCACTTTTGTGCTACAATATTTACATGAGTGCAATTGTCTGGATCTGAGTGTGACACTTGTTCAATTAGGTGATGGGTCTCGGCTGTGTAAACATAGTGCAGCCATAAGTTTTCCTAATAAAGACATCTCAAGGGTGGGTGGCAGATGAATTGAGCAAAGCAGTCGCGGGGCTGCGTGATGATACATCGTCATAAGAATTGTGTACCAGCAGTGTTGGAAAAAGCGGCCTTCCATATAAACAGCGTTAGTAACGGCGTTACTTTTTTCAGGGATGACTATTCATAATAGTTATTGTTTCTATCACCACGATGGTGTTACCGTTACTGACCTCGAAATGCGGTTTGTTACTGTAAACTCATTGACGCTGTCGTCATCAGAGCGATCCGACCTGGCTAGTCCAGCCACAGAGGAGTGAGGGGAGGGGAGAGGAGGGGGCGGGAAAACCGCATAAGTAATGATGATTGGCCAAGGTAGAGTCAAATTTCATGGTCAGCCAACCAGAGGCGGAGTTGGGAAGGTGTTCTCATACGCACGCACACACACACACGCGCAGCAATGGCGAGGCCAGATAATTAAAAGGTGACGTTTTTAAAGTACAAACATTAATTTTCCCTCATTGAGGTACAAGGCAAGAATGTAAATGTGAAATTCTGATTATGGAGGGAACAAAGTGTTTCTCCACGTTGGTTTGTCTCACATTGTCCCACAGCAACGTTAAAATAGCATAGAGTATATTATGTTTTCTGTTAATAATTTATTCTATTAAGTGATGATTTCATTAGCTAAACGTATATAATATTGTTTTATCATAGACAATTGAACATACTGTTGAATTTAAATTCCACTAAAGGGGGGATCGGAGGGAATCCAAATTCTTTTACATATATGACCGTTTGAAAATGTAACGCAATAGTTACTTTCCCTGGCACCAAGTTAACTTTATCATGCTGTAAAAAAGTTACGAACTCACTTACTTTTTGGGAAAAGTAACTCCTAACCATAACAAATGAACATGTTAAAGTAACAGGCCCAACACGGTACACCAGAAACACATTTATTGTAGATTTAAGCCAATAATGTCTTTTTTCACAATGATACAGTATTGACTGGTATGAGCTGCTAAATAAGAGCATCACAGAAATAAATCTAAGTTATGGTTGAGATCTTTGAGAAAATATAAATCTAAGGGATCCTTTTAACAAAAAGAAAAATGTTTTAATGCATAAAAATGAGCACCATATCACAGCAAGGCTTCCCAAAGATTTTGAAAGACGGCTATTAAATATTGATGTGAGTGTTCAAAGGTCCAAACGCACCACTGTTTATTGAATCACCCATCCAACTGAATTCATGAAAGTAGTCTTCAGTGGCCAACAAAAATTAAAACTCATATGAACGAATAGTAATGGAGCAGCAGGAAATACATATGGAAACGCTACACCTGTGCAAAAGATCGCCTTCTGTTTGGCCTTACCGCATCGCATCAACTGTAAGTTCTATCATGAATGCCCTGAACAACAAAATTCGGAATTTCAACTGGTAACGGGACGATTGAGTTCTCTTTGTAATAAAAGGAAATAGTTGTGTTGACATCATCCCTGGCCTCCCAGTGCCACTATTTATGACTCAGAGAAAACCATAACCAGTTGACACTTTTATTACATTGTGGCTCAGAGAAGCTCAGTGGCACTTGATATGACAGCGGCTCAGTATCTGAAACAACACAGACGCTTCTACACGGCCCACAGAAGAGGGGGAAACTCTAATCCTTTACAAAGCACTCCATAAGGAAAATGGACTATAACTACAGTAAGAATTAAGAGTTCAGAAACAGAATCGTTCTAACCCAAGGCTTAATAACGGAACTTGTCAAGCACACCGAAGCGCGGTCCTACTAAGCTCCAGTCTTCGGAGAGTGTGTTCAGGCTGTCCGTTCGCACATCGCCTCCTGAGGAGACGCGGTGCGAAGTGCTGTCAGCGCTGATGAATCGAGCCTGCAGGCGACAAGTGCGGCGCAGATGCTCGGAGGGCCTCGCGATTCAAAACTAAAAGTCTGCGAATACAAAAAAAAAAACCCCACAGACATACCGGATGCATCGGCGGGCAGATTAAATCCTTCGTGTGATAATCTGTCAAATTCATGTCCTGTCAGATTTTGCGCAGGGGCGGACGTGCAATACCCGCTCTCGCAATTACCCCAACAATGGATGTCAACCGCTCGGTGTTTGACCTTATTCGGACATAAACCAGTCTTGGTTTGTCCTTCATCTGATGTAAGCAGCCTCCTCATGACGGCTCCATCCCCTGTGAGTACACGCCTCTCATTAGCGCGCCCGTATAAGCAAAAACCTTGCACATGGTAACCTATCCACTCGCGCGAGCATAAAATCATCGCGCAGAAAGTAGGGTGTTAAGGCCTTCATTTATTAATGTTATGTGGAGCCAAGTTGAGAATCGGTTGAGACCGACAGCGAGATGTGCTGGAAAGATTAAGGCTCCAAATAAAATGTCGCCCAAAGCTCAAATTCCCTCTTTGATGTTATCTCTCTCTCTCTCTCTCTCTCTCTTCGCCACATTGCTATTTCACACTCGGAGCTCAGAGCTCGCAGGACGTTATTTCTAGGCGTGCTGTGAAATGCGGTGAAACGAGCGGCTAATTACTCGGATAATCAATTGACAATGTAATAAATAATAAGTAAATATTAAACAGTAGTCATCCGTGCTGGCAATAGGTTGAGGGTTTAGAGGGGGCCACTCCAGTGATTTCGCAGTTCAATTGAGTTGCAGGATGCGCAACCGCGCGGGAGAAATGATAACGTTGTCAGCTGTAATCTGAAAGCCTTGATGACGTCGCTGTGAGGTCAGCGGGCTAATTTTCTCATTCCGCGGATCAATACAAACCGTTTCTTGCCAACTGATTTTTTTTTAATGTGTCCACACATAAAACTGTATACACTCCGCATTATGGAAAAAGCAGATATTTCAGGAGGCACCAAGAATCGTCAGGCTCAGGCGGTTGACCTCCCTTCAGTCCATTACCGCCTCCTGGTTGCGTCTGTCTGCCAACACGTCAGATTTAAGTTGACATCTACTTCTGTCCGTAATGTACAGTGTGTACTTTGAAAAGAAGTGTATTAAATGTAGTAGGCATAAGCTAAAGTGTCATTGCTTCATCATGTCATCCTATCAGTCATTTGAGGGGAATTCTGTCATAATCGGTGCAAAAGTTACGCTGGAAAAAACCCCCAACATGCTTTGTTGGCAGGGGCAGGAGGCAGGGCGACATGGGAGGGACGGAACGCAGGAATCGCCGGATATATTGAAATGGATTAGACGATTTTCCTCAAAGGACAATAGGAACGAGGCTACTAAGCTGTGCAGTTTAGTAGCCTTCTGTTCTGCCCTTTTAAAAAAGTACAAAAACTGCCTCTAAGATGTAGTGGAGTAGAAGTACAAAACAGCTGACCGTACTCAAGTAAATTACAAATAGGCTGCGGCACTGTAATTTTATATATAAAAAATACCATGTTGCCCTGCAGTAGCAGCCTCCGCCTCCCTGCCATAATCATCGTCATCATCATCATCGTTATCATCATCTGCCTCCTCATCAATCCTTGCCTCCGCCGCTCTCTCTCCCTCTCTGAATCTGAATCCTCATCTTCATCCCTGACATTCATTTCTCCTTTTTTTTTTTTTGCCTCTTCTCCCTCACTTATTTCTTCATCTCTTCTTCTTCTCTGGTGCGCCCGCTCTCTCCAGCATTCCGCCTGCCACATTTTCACTCCTCTCCTTCTCCTCCTCCTGTTCAATCCTCGGTATTTTCTGGCCCCAGAAAAATATAAATAAAAAATTTTACATTTCCTTTTCATTTTTTATCAGTCCGGCTACTCTGACCTGCAAGAGTCAAGATGTGAAAAACTCTGGTTAGAATCCCTGTATTACATTACACTCTAAGGCCATGTAGCCAGTAAGTACAACAAATATAAAATCAGAGAATATTATCGCACGCGCGCAGGCAGCTGTGTTTTGACGACTTAATCCCATTGTAGTTGTTATTTCCGACAGTCTGACAGGAGAGGATGTAACCTGGCTCTGTTTGTGCAGCCTCACTGCTGTGATTGCATTTGAGGAGCCCGAGATTACATTTACAATTAATCACGTTGTCAATCATTGTTTGTCTCGACGCTTTTCGCCTCTCCCGGCCCCTCTAGCTCCGCTCCTGTTTGGTAGGTCACAGAGAAATCGCACATAATCGAATGCAAGTGGAATGCCGGTGCTAAATTTGAACAAATTCCTCCCAGGTGTTCCTGAGAGTATCGACTTAATGAGACTGGAACAGATGCGACGCCTCTGTGACCTCGACCTTTGAACCCAGGCCACCAAAATCTAATCAGTTCACCCTTTTAGCCTGAGTTGACATTTGTGCCACATCTTAAGAAATACCACCCGGGCTTTCCGGAAAATGTCACGTTCACAAGAATGGGATGAGTCGCAGTAAAGCTGACTTTTGACCTTTTCAGATACAAAAATGTTTGCTTCGTGACTTGATTCTTTTTTTTCATTTGTGAAATTTCTTTTTTTTTTTTTTCCATAACCAGTGTGAGGCATTGAGGTGTTGGTTAAATTGGTAGGTTTGTCAGGTGTCGGGAGACCTTGACCTTTCACCTTTTTAACGAGTTCATCCTTGAGCGCAAGTTGACATTTGTGCCAAATTTAGAGAAATTCCATGGAGACATTCCTCAGGTATTGCATTCATGAAACAGCGACAGATGTAAGGTCACAGTGACCTTTGCCTTGACCCCCCGACCAGCAAACCCTACTGAATTAATCACTGAGCCTGAGTTTGTTCCAAATTTGAAGACTTCCCATCCAGACTTTGATGTTTACAACAATGGGACTTTATGTATGGACGCGTGGATGCATGGACAGATGCGCAAAGGCATAAAGCCTTTATGCCTTTATGATAAAGGACAAACAAAATCGGTAAACTAGTAAAAAAGAGTGAAAGAAAAGTAAACTAATTTGACAACATGACATGATATGAAACTGTCCTTGCGTCTCTTGCCAGTGAGCTCTTGATGGCTTGAGTCCAATATCTCTGCGCCGCAATATCTCAGGGAACACCAGTTATGTTTCATTTTATGAAAAGCAAGGTGAGGATGATGGCTCTGTCTGGCGTCATACGAACGGCTCCCGGGAATCAAACCGGGGGAGGTTGCGGTCTCTAAGTGGGCACATCATTTTTAAAAAAAAAAATAATGCAATCTGTTACACGAGTTTAGGGCATAAACTATATTGATTCACAGACGTGCCCGCGCGCTTGATTCATTGCTTCCTTTCTCAAGGTGAAGTAGAAACTAATCAGAATATCAGTCGGTGTAGAAAATGACCCGCATCATCATTGCCCCAAAAAACCGTTAACACACCCGCACCACCTGAAACACACACATCACAAAGGGAGCCGCGCGCTCGCTATAAATCAGATGGTAGATATTTCTGCCCGTGCATTTTTACTTTTGCTTTTTCATTTAGGTTTATTAATGAGTTTCAAGAGATGTGCGCGGGGGTGTTTGTGTGGGTATTATCGGCGTGCACAAGCTTGTGTTGCCGTTGTTCTGTTTTTTGAAATTTCACTGAGAGCCCACAGTGGGAGTGAGAGCTCAGCCTCGAGTGCTACAGGGCTGAGATGGAGAGATTAACAGGCAGTGCAGTGAAATAAAGAGTGTTAATTAAAAGCAGAGAGTGGGGGTGTGGGAAAATCAGGTAAGAGAGATAACATAGAGTCAGAGAGCTGAAAAAAGGGAGAAAAAATTATTTACCTGCCCACACACACACACACACACGTGCACGCGCACACACACACAACCCATTTTAACCTGAGAAGATAGGGGTTGAGGCAAGAAAATGAGCGAGGTAGTGATGTGGAAAGTGTGCAGGAAAAGGAGCATTGCTTAGTAGGAATGGGAATAAGGGATTAATTGAATTTGATTTTAATCCCAATGTTTGTGTGTGCTTTTTTTTTTTTTTTTTTTTTTTTTTTGCTTCTTTTTTGTATCTTCGACTTAGTTTTTAAAAAGCAACAAGGCTGGGGTGTGTTTTCTTGTGCGGGCTCCAGGTCAGTTAGTCACAGGAGGAGGCTGAAAGGGCGAAAACCATCGAGGCTGTGATGACACGTTAAGAAGGGGCACGAGAATACCCGCGTCGCTGCCTTTCGTCGCGTTTGAAGCCGAGCGCATAAACCGAGATAAGATTCGAGTCAGGCACTTCGGGAGCGATTACCGTTTTGCAAGCGCAACATAATTAGCTAATAATAACGTGAAAAATGTTTATGTGTTTGGCAGAGAGTGACAGCTCAAGGGTGAGGCGGAAATGAAAGCGACAGAATATCCGAGATTCCGCCGAAAAGGCGGCCTCAGCCTGGTGGCTGTGGCTGTGGTTGCGGAGGCGATGGCGGGCGTCGCAGAAGTAGGAAGGGGCGAGAAAAAAAAAAAGAAAAAAAAAGTGGAGAGCGACAACGCGGCCACAGCTTGAGCTTAATGACTTTAACAGGTGCAACAATTTACAAATACTCACATTTATGGAAGAGGACAGTAGAACGTAGAAGGCTCGGTACATATAACAACCCGCATAATTCACTTTCCTCGTACAGCGCTGCGTATAAAAACTCACCGAAGTGGATTAAACGCTTAAAGCACATAACGGTTTGAGACACACTGCAATATCTGCGCAGGGGATGTGAAACACCGGGCTTTCTTGTTTAACCCACAGGGACACACACATGCACAATTTACTACTTTCGGTGAAACTTAATCCTTAACTTATTAAAAAAAAAAAAAAAAATCCATTTAACATATTCTGCCAACATGTAAGCGAGTTACTACAGACAAGTTAACTCTGGCCAGTGTTCACAGCATAATGAAGAGCGTTTCCTCAACAGCGCCATTAGTGTAGCGGGAAAATCCTCCGAGAAGCACTTGATGTCAGACCATCAGGTTCAGATCACAGGTTGGTACTTAATATAATTTCGATTTTACAGTAAAGAATATTAGGAAATGAACAGTCCATTTTATGAATGTACGATTTTTTTTTTTTTGCAATTGCAATTTTTTTTTAACCTCACCCTTCGCCGAAACGCTGCAGATCATGACGATGCCGCGTCGTTTGGCGTCATTCGTAACCGCGAACTACCTTTTTTTTTTCGACGCGTCACGAGGGCCGCGAGAGAAAACGCGCGAAAGGGAAGCGGTGGCGTGCAAAAGGGGACTAATCGAAACAGATTTTAATCCCACCGGTGACATTAGGTCGAGTTATATTTGGACGGGTGTCGTGGGGGTAGGCGGGTGGGGGCGGAGGGGGGCTCACAATGAGACCGTTGGAGGAGAGAGGGAGGGGGGAGGTTGGGGGCACGTCTGTAAATCACTCTAATGATGCCTCTCCGCTGCATTAAGGGGTAGCCAGGAGGCCAAACAAACAGTGTGTAATTAGAACAGGGGAATGGGAAATGGAGATGGTGAGAGAGCTCGGGTAAGGGAAAGTCATTTGGTAAAGTAAAGGATTGAAACTAGAGACCTTTGGACAATAATGGTTATGGTTTCCATTATATGGTGCCGCCGTTAAGAAATGAGACCTGACAAGTTCTGTGAAATCACAGGAGGAGGATGATGAAGCTCCGGGCCGCACCGGTGACGTCGCTTAGCAGGGATGATATTAAAGGTAAAAGCTACCATCCTCCAGGGGAGGATGAGGATGGCAGTGATTGAAAATACTGGTGCAATGATGATTATGATGATTGGAGTTATGATTACAGTAATAGAGTTGATGATAAATGTGATTACGGTGTCATGGATGTTAATGCTCAGTTCTGCTAATTATTCCATCCATCTGAGGTCTGTGCCTATCAACACATGCAAGGTTAGAGGCACACATAAACACACGCAAACCCGCGCGTGCATACACACACACACACACACACTCACACCTTCACACTGTTCCAGTTCACCTAAAATGCCAATTATAGTAAGCTAAATGTGAAAATTGCTTTTGTTGTTTAATATAATTGCGTGTCTGTGTAATCTTTGGATTTATTACAGAAACTGTGTGGCAGAACAGTTCAGTGTCAGTCTCTCTTTTTTTGTTTTTGTTTTTCCACCTCTACAATTGAAAAATGAAACAAAGAAAATAGGACTATTATAATCAATGAGGACATTTTTCACAACAGTTATTTTTATAAGTAGAGATCATTTTTTTGTACAAATGTCAGTTATTTTTTACTTATGATTAAATTGAAGGAAAAAAAAATCCCAACTTTTTTCCTTTTGTGTTTTGCTTTTTTGGACAAACAATTCAGAGTCCAGAAATACTGAACGTAAAAGTGTGATACTGTAGCTGAGAAAAGCAGCAGCTGCTCAAAATTAGACAAATGTGTGGCCTTTTTTTTTTTTTTTTTTCAATAGACAGATACTCAATCCGCGGTCTCTTGATATGAGCTCGGCAATGATGAAAACAACATCTCCCATGATGCCCATGTCGCTACTAGAAACGACAGCTCCATAGAGCCTGAGTGCAGCCGCAGGCGCAGGTACGGTGATGCTTGTGATGTCGGGCACGCGTGATGAGAACAAGGGTGTGAATCAAAGCATCCGAATGATGTTTCATCTTATTGAGGTCATAGGTCAGTACCAGCACATGCATTTTTTTAAAAAATTTTTTATTCATCCTCCCCGGACCCTCCACTCATGTTTACAGTTCGGCCGTAAGTGTTTTTGTAATCATCACCGCAAAGCTAACAACGTCGGCGCCGAAAATGAAGCTTCCCATTCACCGTCGTCAATCACCTAACAGGGCCCGAGGGACTGCCCTTTGTCGCTCCTGTTTGACCTCCTCCCCGCACTTGCGCCGATACATAATTCATGCGGTGTGTTGCGGCTGCCGCACGGCGATACGGAGATGTTATCTGCTGTACAGGGACGGTTGTTTGTTTTTGTGGGAGAGCTGCATATAAATGAACGCGAGGAGGAAGGAAGGAAAACCACACCGGCTTATCTCAGGTGCAATGGATGCCGGCTCGGCAGCGACTGAATAGGACGGATGAAGCGGAGGGATGAGGAGCAGACAGGTGGAGGAGTGCGGCGCGGCTGATGCATAGGTGTGTTTGCTGTGTGTGTGTGTGTGTGTGTGTGTGTGTGTGACTACGTGTGATTGCGGATGTGTTTATCGGAGCGGCGACGAGCGCAACAGAGAAAGAGGGCACGGGCGCTGATTAAGGTGAACGCGTGTTGCCGCGTCCCCGTGGCGCGTCTGCGTGTGATTACTCTCTGACCTGTCGCCTCTGGCGCTGCGTCTGCGCAGACCCTGTCGTTTGCACCGCACATACACGAACTCACACACACACACACACACACACATTCGCTTCTTCTAAATCCAGCTCGCAAATCCAGCCAAGGGCCACAGGGCAGGCAGGAGAAAGCACCTC
>CAAKHG010013725.1:40305-51199 GCA_901007715.1 Dactylopterus volitans
GTAATTGCTTCTTTTTTTTTTTTTGGTGGCGGGGGGGGGGGGATTTTTATTTTTTTTTTTTTGCCGCCACCGGAGCGTTGACTTGTCCGGCCCCGGCGAGGCGGAGTGTTTCAACCGTAACTTATTACATTCCTCCCGACCAGACTACCACCAACATGTATGTACGCGCCGCGTGGATGGCGCTTTCGCTGCCCGTGCACGCGTCTTCCGGTGCGGTCTTTTTTGCGCCACATTACCGGGGAACAAAACGGTCGATGTAGGTCAGCAACTATAGTCAAAATGTCGTCTTTTCATTTTTTTTTTTTTTTTTTTTTTTTTTTTTTACTTCCACATTCCCCCGTGCCATAAACAGATGGCGTCGAGAGGGGGGATGGAGAGACGGTGAGGGGGTGTGTGGGGGGGCGAGCGGAGACGCATACGGGAGTAGGGACTACATCCACCAGGCCACACTAGCTAGCCCGGGTCTGCCTCCCCCATCACTAATCTGTCCCCGCTCGTTGACTCAACCCCGCCGCTTCGAGACAGAAAGGGCGCCCGCCAGGTCGTCTAGGCCCGTCTTCAACAAAGTTTTTTGCTCTTAAGTTATCGGGCCTTTTGTTGTTAAAGACACAGAGCAAGTTTTGGTTTTTATTTTGGGGGGTGGGGGGTATTTTCTTTCCATTTGTTCCGCGGGATGACGCTTTATTTTGAGCAGACGCAAGCGCCCGCTAGCCTCGGTCAACTGCGGTGCGCGCAGCGGCCAGACGAGGCCACTTTTCTGGGGCAAGTGCAGCGCGCGGGGAGGGGGGGGGGGCGGTGGGGGTGTATCGAGACCGCGCCGGAGAGATGCAGTGCAGCAGATAACCTGTAGCCCGTTGCTGCTTCGCTCCTGGGTGGAGGACGGATAAGACAGCTGGCTGCCAGAAAATCCCCGATAGGCCACGGCTGTCCTCCACCCACCGGCCCTCGTGGATGGGCCAGGGTCCGCTGTGGCTGCCCCGACGTTGTGCCCTTCTTGCGCGCTGGGCTGCTAAGCTGACCTCTTGCATACCTGCCAAGCAGCGTCACGTCGCGTAGACGGTGCGTGCGGTGCATACCGGCCGCCGGCCTGGGGTGAGATGTGCTCGGCTGCAGCTGGGTGTCAGTGCTCCTCGGTGGCTGCTGGCCATTAAAGAGACTGCCTCCCCTCACGGTTTGTGGCTCAGCTGATTGATGCTCATTTTTAATGGAGATGTTCAAATGCCCAGATTTCAATGCCTCGCGTGCTTGCAGGTGCCATGTTGCTCTTGACATTTTTTTTTTCTCAGTCTGACCCATTTTGGATGCCAGCACCAGCAGGCATCCTGAGCCGACACTTTGACAGAGCACACCTAATCATCACAACGCTCGGGGGAGTGCAGGGCGTCGTCCGTTGCCGCGAGTGTAGCCTTGTGTCAGGAGCTGGAAGAGTGACCATCTCGCCTCACGGGCTGGTTGATAAGGGCTTGTCAAGAGGTTGACGTTTCCTCCACCTGCGATAAGTGTGCGTCTGGGCTCTTCTGGGCACCGATTTGAGCGCTCTACCTCCCTGAACTGAGTTCTGACCTGCACTGTTTGATGATGACATCTCTGGCCTGTTTCTGCTCGAAGGACTCTCACCTAATTCCTTCATTCTCATTGCAAACTCGCCACATCTCACCTGCCTGCTGCATTTGTCACTTTGTGTCAATGGTCTGTCTCACCTACTCTGCCCTTTCATGCATTGTCCTCAGTGATGATTAATAGTGGATTGTTCATTGGCATTTTGACAAGATTTTCTTTGTTTTTAGTGTAAAAAGATCTCTGGATGATGATGGAATCGTCCTCATCCGAACTTTAGCTCAATGGAGCCCTGACAAATGGTCAAGATTAACATAAAGCATTGGCAAGCCCTCAACAATCCAGAGAGGATCCCTAAAATTATATCATTACATCTACAAAAAAAAAAAAAACTCATCTTGAGCTCTGATGACTGATGAAAGTGAGTTTGGATCGATAATGTGTCATTACGCTGCTGCTGTTACTATGCAATCTGTATGCTACTCGGGGGATCATAAGCCATTCCTCCACGGATCATCTGCAGCGGGGGGACAGTGTTGAATCAGGTCCAGCACTGCCAAACAGAACGCACATCAGGATACAGTTTGAATATTATTGAAATACTGATTCAGTCGCTCCAGCCGCTGAAACTAAGACACATTCTCTTGCAAATGAAGATAAGTGAAAATGAGGCTTTTCTTTCTCCTTCTCTCTCTCCATCTCTGTCTCTCTTTCTCTCTCCTCCATCCTTTCTTTATCAGCAGCATGTGGGAATATAGCTGTGGTGAAAGGTTTAGAATAGCTGATGATGGTGTCAGCACATTGCAGCGCTCTGCTGTGCTGCAGGCAGGGTTAAAAAAAAAAAAAGGAGAGAGAGGCTGATGTTTCTGGAAGCACAAAGGCCTAATGTGTAGGGCCTGTTGGTTACAGCCACGCTGAGACCTCCGGTTTGCTATGCCAGTTGTCCTGAGCTGCACGAGCGGTACATGTTTAAATGCCACAGAGCCTGCGGCCCCGACTCGTTCGTAACAACACCCAATTTAGCTTTATTGTGTTTTTAAAGCAAGCTAACAATGTACTCTGAGTGGCCTCTTTAATAATAAATGCGGCTCGCTATTTTTCCCATTGCGCAAGAGTTGTCGTCGGTTTGCTCGCAGTTTTGCCGTGCTCATGTTTGGAGTGCACTGTCAGTGTATTATACCGACTGTGGAGCCACCGTGTGAGTGACAAACAAAAGGAGTCAAATATGTACTTGCTCTCAAACTTACCTCCTCTTTCTTTAGAGGCGTTGCATTTAACCTATTTTGCACATCCTTCGGTGATGATTCAGAATTTGTATCTGATGTAGGGGATACTTTTAAGTCACAGGGTTGCGGTCAAAGTGCATACATTTTCTCCTAAAATACAGGTCAGTAGTGTGGTGAAATTGCCGTTACCTCATTCAAGACTACAGCGTAATCTCTATAAAACAGAATATCTTATGATTATTAATGCTTATTAGTTGTGAGTCATGCCTGTCAGTTTCGCTCTCTTTGCTGGCCAGCTTCTGCTGTGTGATGTTGTCACTGGCGCTGTGGTGAGTCCGTTTGGGCCCTGTCAGCGCTAAAATCGCAGTATGTCATGGATTACACTTATCTTTCTGCAGCACTATTTGTTAATCATTTCCTGGTGAAAATTTATTTTGCAATAATTCAATCCTCGTGTGCAATGGCGCTCGATTGCTTCTCATTTCCCTTGCTTTAGTTCTCGTTTTACCCTGACTATAAGCGTGTGTGTGGAGTCACAATGAGCCCACGTTCGTCCAGGCTGACATGGTGTTGTGTCAAGTGTTCGGCAGGCAGTTGAGTCACATAGGTGACCATAATAATCGGTGTTAGCCGCGGGCCTCCAGCTTTGTGCAAACCTGTACCACTCTCCAGTACAGTGTTGAGCCGTGGCCCAATTCATGCCCTCTCAAGTGTAATTTCAGCTATGCGTGTTTGTGTGCATAAACTTGTATTGTGTACAGTGCGTGCATCCTTATCTGTTTTCTCTCCGCCCCCTCCACCCGCCCCGCTTTTACACTGTCCCGGTGCCTCTCTCTGTCAGTGTCTTTGGTCATGGCACCATGCAGCACTCAGGCCCAGTGACGCAGGGCTGGTTACCTCAGTTTCTCAGCTAGTGATGTATGTTTAGCTGAGGATGGGTGGTGTTATCCTCCAGGGGGTTGCAGACACAACAGCCATTTTACAGTGTTGCCATGATTGACACTTTGCATTACGGCGCCATTACTGGATTACACTGAGGCTGCAAGTAGGTGAAAATAGTCAAACTACAGAACTGGATCAGTGAACGTGAAGACTTAAATGAGCGTGATGCCTGCTGGGTTAGATGAATGCAAGGACAAATGCATATGAATGGATGTGAAACGAAAATGAAAATAGAAGCTTAAAGCTTATGCCTCTGCCAAGGTGTATGTACTATATCTCCTGATGAAAATGTCCAGATCCGCTTCAAAAATTGAGTGGGAATGCTGTCAAATTAGCATTCGGAGAGCACAGACCCCTGCTGATGCAAATGTTAAAAAAAAAAAAAAAATGCTGTTTTTTTTTTTCGCATAATTTGATGATTCGGCCCCGAAATGTAATCTAATTCTTCCTTCCGTGTTCAGGGGAAACTCCTCCTGGTACTTTCTGTGCAACCATTCTAACAAAGAAACGCATGCAAGCGAGAAAACAACCTCATCAACTACTGAGGAGGTTTTTGTAGCATACCCTAGGGATGGGCGTTTGAAGAAGTTTATTGGAAAAATTAACAGTCAGCTATCGATAAATTGTCAATTTCCTACATTAAAATGTCTGTCGGAGAAAATACGAAAGAAAACATGATTTTCCTCAAGGAAATCATTATTTGAACATAAATAGAGGCACTCACATGGTGGTGAACGTGGTGAACGTCCACTCCTAATACGTTGAAGCCGCTCTGGTCTACTGACTGTTGTTGATGAATATCAGCATGTCAACACACTCCAAGGTGAGACACCATCGCCACCTGGTGATCGTGAGTCCAGCGGCAGAGAACAGCAGTTCAGAAAGGACCCAAGTCGCTTCACGTTTACTTTCCGAGCATGTAGTTTTTTTTCTGTCCCAGAAGTTTTGTTGCTCCCGCGTCTGGTCTTTGCGTAGCTTGAAGACACACACTACATAACCTTGTTTACGAATGATAGATCAACTTAATTCAACGGGATTGGAAAAACTTCTATCTCTTCATTGATTGTTAATGCCCATCCCAAGACAGATGCACAAATCCCTTTCCTCAAGATTAACAAACGTAGATGGACTTGTG
Organism: Dactylopterus volitans; assembly: GCA_901007715.1. Taxonomy (NCBI): domain Eukaryota; kingdom Metazoa; phylum Chordata; class Actinopteri; order Syngnathiformes; family Dactylopteridae; genus Dactylopterus; species Dactylopterus volitans. The sequence continues at coordinate 45,166 of CAAKHG010013725.1, forward strand.
GCTGCTCTTAACAGGGCTTGTCACAATTGTTCAGTAGGTTATTGTGCAGTTTAAAATCATGATAAATGTTAAGCACAAGCAACCAAACCCGATTTTTTTTTATTTTTTTTGTTATAAAAATAAAAACGACAAATATCCTCACAGCTCGCCCTAATGCATTCCCTCCTTTGACGGCGCTCTGGGCTCGGCTCAGTCACTGTGCATGTGTGTAAGATGTTGAGGACCAGCCGCATATGTGATGGAGGCGCACAGCTTAGTAACGCAATTCAAATGAATTCATATCAGCAACGTTTAATCGAAAAATGCTGCAAGTGGTAAAGTTGCCAAGGCTGATGGCAACAAAATAGATCTCGCTATTAATATTCTAAGAATATGATTCATTTTGAGATGTGTCTGTAAGGTTTAGGATGAATGAAATAACTTGTTCAATGACAATATATTTTTTTAACCTTCTGACATGGATGGTGTTTTTTAATGGACAATATAAGCATCTTCTAAAAAGAATATGTCAAGAGCACCATAATATTCAGAGTCCATTTATTGTATGCAGTGGTGAAAGTGTCAGCAGTGATATTAACACTGCTGACACAAAGGCCAAAACAAGTCTTTGTTTCAATAAGAGACAATTTAGTTTCAAGTAAATTCAAGTTTTGATGCTGAAATGCGTTATTTAGTTTAAACAATAGTAGTTCATTTTACTCTGACCAACTTTATGTCGATGTGTAATCCAGCACATAAAAAAATGGAAACAAAGACGTAAAATGAGAACTCCCAACATGATAAAATTGAAAGTGATTAAGTCACTATAGCAACTTAAAAAATAATTAAGTTTCTCAAAGTTTTCCCGCATCATCTTAATAGAAAGTAATATCTTTAAACACAGAGGCCTTACTTTTGTACTCTGGAAAAGAACGAGCAACCCAGTCACTGTGATTTTCTATATAACATATAACTACCGCAGAGACAACGCAAATAGTTCTCCTGGAGGTGAATGTGGTGAAAATAAACAGCTGCAGAAACAAATATATATACCGAAAAGAATTACATCATACTGTTGTGGCAGATTTGTCTTTTCCTGCACACGTCGACATGCTCAATTCCCACGGTCTCCTTCTGACTCCAGTCGCTGGCTTTACCTTTACAGTCGGCAGTCACATTGGGCAGACTTGGAGCTTTAAAGTTTTATGTCATTCATATCGTATTTTGCGGTATTCATATTGCGCCCATTCATATTGAGATAAAGATAGAACAATACACGGATTAGTTCAGCCCAAGTTTGGTCTATAAAATGTGAGAAAGTAGTGAAAAACCTCAAGAAGTGTTATCCAGCCAAATCTGACATTCTCAAATATCTACCTTTGTCCAAAAGCCAAAGATATTCAGTTTAATGTCACAGAGGAGCAAAGACCCAGAAAATATTCACATTTAAGAAGGTGGAAGCACAGAATTTCTGAGTTACTTTCTTCAAAAAATTGCTCAAACTTTGATTCTAATAGATGGTGATAAACTTGATAGTTGACGCCTCATCGATTAATCGTTCCAGCTCTCATTTTGTCTTTGCTTGTATTCATTTTATGGACACCTTTAAATCCTTTGCATTTTGCTCATCTGCTGTGTGAACACACCTCCTACTTTTTTTGACCTCTCACATGGGTGGCTGTTACTGAGTCTTTTAACACAGACTTTAACGCTATCATTTTCCCCCTCTATTCAGCCGTCTCAATGGGAGAAAGATATATGATACCACCCCTTACTATCCGAAGCCAAGATTTCGCTGTTCATAAAGGGCTAGTAGAAAGACTGAAGTTCAGTCAGGAGGTTCGAATCTGTAATTTATCAAGTGTCTGTTCCGCTGAAGTGTCCTTGAGCACGGCACTAAATCTCATCATTTCCAGGAGAGCGGTTGTGTAACTGATCTCTGGCAGCTGAGGAACAAGCAAAAACGGAATATTCCCTCAGGGATCAATAAATTGTATCAGATCATTAACCATGTTTTTGTATACTTAGTTTATTTTTGAGAAATTCTGCCATTTACGTGTATATAGGCCATTAATTCTCCTTTTTTTTCGGGTCCCATTTTGTTTTTGTGCAAATCGGTGTCCCGTTCAGTGTCAGATGCGTATGAAACTAAGTGTGGGAGAGAGACTGGTTTGGGAGAAACGACAATGAGGTAGTGATGGGGATGACAGTGGAGGAGAAGAGATGAGAAGGAAGTGATGAAATAAAGGGGGGGGGGGGCTGTATCCATGGAAACATGAGGAAAGAGTGATGGGAGAAAGAAGTAGAAAAGAGTTATATTGTCTGAAACTTAGTTACAAAGCATCCAAACAAAGCAGCAGGCCTTCAGGAGCATTTAAGAGAGCTGCCAATGTTTGAGTCGGAAGAATTTTGCAGTGGTTGTTGGTAAGGATGGTAGAAAGACTTGAATCTTAACATGCGGCGCAATTTTCTTTCGTACGATTTTGTCTTGCCGCAAGTCAAGACTGGTAAAATATCAGTTTTCAACATTCGGATCAACTGAGACAACTCTACAGTGCCAAACTACAGACAATATGGCGGACCTTTGCGAGTGCATGTGCATCATGCAGGCAGCGTACGTGCCTCAGTCGTTCTTCATGGCTGAGCCAACTGGATGGTGGAATGCCAGAGACGTGTGTGCATCACGTTCACATTCGAAGCGCCATGTTAGAACGGTTGAGCAAAGACCGACGCCATCCGACCACCGCCTGCTAGGTTGAGCTATCGATGGAGGCATTTGGCTTTTATGACGTTGAAGGGAAAAGAAAAAAAGTATGCAAGGTGTGTCCAACTAAAATTGCACAACACAAGAAACTGCCATTTCGTGTTTCCTCCCAGAGTCGGAGGAAAACCCCCAGCGGTAATTGCTGTCCACCAGAGAACCGCGGAATAAAGCGCCGGCAAAGTTTCTACTCAACTCGGAGAAGCCGAGGCGTATCACAAATACGATTGCAACGTCTATTGCTAAGGGTTTGAACCCTGTTCAGTCACTGAAAACCAGGGCTTCTCTTGTGTGGTGCACACACACACACACACACTGGAGTTCTCAGCGCTTTTCTTTGATGCACATCAGGAAGTGAGGTGAATACAGTGAAATATGCTTCAAGAACAGAGCAATTTAAAAATGAGGGCCTCTCTCTCTGCTGTTCTCTGCATCAGTGGTAAATGTAGGTCCCGGTCACTGCTTAAGGAAATATGATAGCATGGTCTCAGCATTTGGGTGGTTTATCAAGCTTGATATCCCCCCCCTGTGGCGGGCGAGTTTCAAATAGCAGATGTAGCGAGCTGCCTCTTTCTTGACGTCTCTTAAGTGTTTCTAAACAGTGGAGGTCAATCAGCGGAGGTCTCCGACACCCAGAATGAACTGAAACAGGATGTTCACCGCTTTGAATGTGAGGGAGGTCTATGAGATCTATTTTGCTGTTCACCTGGATTGATATCAGGACAAAAAAAAAAAAAATCCTAAATTGTAAACCGAGCACCTACGGAATTGACAAATATTCAAATGGCCGAATATTCAGTTCCAACCCCAAAGTATGCAAAACGACACCTGCGGCTTGCAGCCCTAGTACTTAAGCCCTTTTTCAGTCTGAAAAAAGAAAGAAGTTTACGGGTCACTGAACAACTTGTCAATAAGGCTCAGTGTGTGGATGGTGGAGCTCGAACTCTGCAGCTTCTGCTTCGATTCTGCTGTTTTGCGATGGCAGATTAGCTGTTTCTGTCTCAGAGCTGCATGTGTGTTCTAAAGGAGCAGCCTGCCTGCTTCCACAGCACCAAGCAGCAGTGGGATCTCTGTGTTTTAGTTCTTGCTGGGGTTTTTTTTTTTTTCATACGTTTGCTTTGGGATGTTTCACTGGTGAATTTTAGTATCAATCAGTGAATTATAGGCCTTAAATAATTAACAGAAGTTTATGTTTTAGCAGCTGTAGTCAGTCACTCATCTCTAATGAGTAGTTAGGTAGCAGCATTTGGAAAAAAAAAAATAAAGATGGGAGCCAACAGTGAGCATTTTAATCTGTGCTGCCACAGCAATGATTCAATAAGTAAAGGAACTCTTTTGGAGGGAAAAGCACCATATTCCAAAAGATGATCCCTCATTTGATACTTTGATGATGGGCTGAAATTTGATGCCTGTGACACTTGTTGCCTTTAGCTTTCTGAATAAACTGTGTGTGTTTGTCGGTTAGCTACTAATTTTCACCTGAATGTGGCTGTCAATGAACAGAATCTATTGCCAAAACTCAATAGTGCGGCAATGCTGTTGAAACCATAAACCGCCTCTATTAAACGGCAAAACTATAGACTATAAACAACACCATATCTACTCTAACAGGATTCCCTCGTGCTATTTTTGTGCCCGCATGTGAATGCCATACTAGTTTCGGGGGCGAGAGGAAGCTCAAACTATGAGACTGAATTTCTTCTGATGCAACTATTAAAACCAAAAAATGCACATAAAAGAAAAAGAAAAAAAACAACAACCCTCAAACTACAGTGGGGCATCATCCATTTTCACACTCAAGCACATCAGAAAAATCGCTGTGGAAATTGCCTGGGATTGGCCGTTACCTCTGGAACATAAAAATGATGAGGGACAGCACCAAATCTTGCTGTTGCAATGCCTTCGGCCCGTCCTGGACATGCCTCCTGGGATATGCTGCATATTTTCAGCTCGGCGTGATTTTCCATCAGTTTGCCCAACTATAGCGGTCCAAAACTTGGGGGCCTCTGGTGGACAGTTGACTGGACATTTTTTGAGCATTTATAGCCAGCATCTGGATGGAAGCCTTACTATTGTCGGCAGATTGAGAAGGTTCTATCAGAGTTGTCTGACCGAATTAGTGGTTTTAGAATTAGTGTTACGCTGCTGCTTTTTGTTTGATTTCCAACTGCGTCCCCTACAAGCAGGAGTTATAACATTTATAGTGCAAAATAAAACCGTCATCCTGAATTGGTACCAGTTTTTCTGAGATCAGCTCCAAGCTTCAGTCCTGAACGTTTTTTTTTTTTTTTTAGAAATAAACTTGCCTGTTGGATCATCGACGTAATGGCAGACGTCAAACATGCTGTGTTTTGGACATTTCTGTGCAGCGGTGTCTTGCTTGGTTTAGCACCTAAGTATTTTAAATCTAAAAAGCTTCAACAATAATTTTGGTCATTTCAGCGAAGCCCAATAGCCTGTCTTTGAACACATCACAGCATACCTGAATGCAGCTGCATACTGTATATCATCATGATGATTGTAGCTCATGTTGGTTTATTGTGATGTGTGTGTGAGTGTGTGTGTGTGTGTGTGTCTGTGTGTCTGTGTTTGTCAGAATCAAAAATGACACTTTTTCGTCCTCCGCTTCTTTTGCTGCAGCCATATTTGTGAAGCCACAAAAAAAGAGCGAGACGCTTTGTGCTTTCTTTCTCCCTCGCTTGCTCCCCGTTTTTTCTACCTCTCTTTTTTCTCTCTCCAGCTCTCTTCCCCTCCCCCTTTCTGTTACTCTTTCCTTCTCTCTCTGCCTCCTTCCTTTCTGTCTCTCTCTCCCTCTCTCTCTTTCTCTCTCTCTCTCTCTCTCTCTCTCTCTCTATCTCTCTCTCTCTCTCTCTCTCTCTATCCTTTTTTCCACTCTTGCTCTCGGTTTCCATCACACTTCACCCCTCCCTACCTCTCTCCCTCCCTCTCCCCTCTCTCTCCATGCCTCTCTTTCTCTCCTTGTCTTTCTCTCTTCCTCTCTCACGTTGCACACTGCCCCTCCCTCTCTCTCTCCCTCTCACGTTGCTCCCTGCCCCATCTCTCTGTTTTTCTATCGTTTCTGTCTCACTCTCCGTCTCGCTCTCTGTCTCTCTTTCTCCTGCTTGTTCATTCTCTTGCTCTCCCTCTACATCCTCCCCTCCCCCACTGCTGCCTCTCATTTTCTCTCTTTCAACTTTTATACTTTATATTTTTGGTCGCCCTCATAGGTATGAGTGGCATAAAAATATATTAGGGACACCTCTCTGTATTACCCAGTTCAGTTCAACAGAATCA